>VZTL01041105.1:0-11858 GCA_013400535.1 Scopus umbretta
ACAACCAAACCAAACCAAAACAATTCCTTAATTTCTATAGCTTGCAATAGATGACTTCAGATTGCCAGTAGGGTTTGTCCCCATTCTCAAACCATTGCTGGCATTTCCACCATGCTGTTAGATGAATTTGATTGATGCAGATGCTCTCTTCTGCTCAGTTTAAGGCATGAACTGGTGTTACTTATGAACATTTTTCTGTGACAC
Organism: Scopus umbretta; assembly: GCA_013400535.1. Classification (NCBI taxonomy): domain Eukaryota; kingdom Metazoa; phylum Chordata; class Aves; order Pelecaniformes; family Scopidae; genus Scopus; species Scopus umbretta. The sequence goes on from VZTL01041105.1 coordinate 205, forward strand.
TTTGCAGAAAGTGGGAGTAGGCCTCATCTAATTAATAAATGGTTTAAACATTTTGTACTTTACTGTGATTAGTGAATAGAGATAATTTTGAGACCCAGGTGAAGTTCTCTGTTACTTTACAGGTTCCCTCCCGCACCCCCCTTTAACTTGCTTAACTTTCTGGTAAATCAAAAATTTATGCATTCCTGAGACCAGCTTTAATAAGGCTACAGGGGTGGTGGAGCACAATTGTTTGCAAGCACATAAATTTTGCTTTGAAATCACAGGTAATCTTGACATTTCTAGCAGGTGGAACTTCCACTTGTGTAAAGCTGCTGGATTCAGTCCAGAGAATTTGTCTTGGATGAGTAAATAAAGCTGAACAGAAATCCTGGGAATACCTCTCTTCACTATGACACAGAGAGGTACTGCTGGGCATAGTCAAAATCTTAAATTAAAATTAAAAACCTGCTTTCTTTGTCATACAAGTTTCTGATGATTTAAATGAAACTATAGCGGAATTATGCAACATTTATCCCATTTTCCGAGGAACACTACCATATTATATAACATGGTGCCACTAATGTTCAGCTATCTGCACTGATATAAGTTAGTTGTGTCACAATATTTATTTTAAATTGCCCAGATAATACATTTCCATAATTACAGTGCCTGATCTTTCTATATACAGTCCCTGCCCATGTGTTGAAACTTTAACTCACTTGTTCCCTACAATTCTTACTAAAGAAAAACATTGATATGAGCAATTTTCTATACACACATATTAATGTTGGATTACTGAGATTGCCTAATGAGATTATAATTCTCTGTTAAATATTTCTGACAGAGAAGATCCAGAACAGAATTTGGAAAACGTCTTTACCTCATGATGAAACCAACTTCCAGCAAGTTTTGTCAGAAATGTTCCCAAGAAAACCTTCACAGTTCTGCAAGAAATTATCCTGCATAATGGCAGTAAAGCAGAATTAGTTCAAGTTGCTGCTGACAGCAGAAAAGCTTCTCAATTGTTTCACCCTATCAGGCTCCCACACTTGGAAATCATTACAAGCAACTGCTAGGAACAAGAAAATGAACATGGGAAAAAGTGGAGAGAGAATTTTCTTTCCTCCAGTTACTCTTGGCAGCTTGGGATGATCTTCCTAAACTGGATGCCAGCTCACTTATATGGGTGAAATTGCCCGCAATGGAAGCACCTCTCCACACACAGGTAAAAATTCGGTTTGGTTTTCTATGAATTCTAATTTTTACAGGACTTCTGGATTAAGTTTTAGTATGCAACATTGGAACAGTAAGGTTTTAAAAGGGAAGATTATTTTTCTCAAATTATTTTTGAAGTAAGATGCTGCACACCACTGTGCTTTACTAACTGATGTGCACAGGCAGGAGTTCAGTTAGCTGGAGGGAAGGTGGTTTTGGTTTTGTTTTCTGGGAGGCTTTTTTTTTTCCGCTGGTTCCTGTTTGAGATGCTGCAGCTCTGGTCAGCTTGATACAAATGTTTTCATAAGGTGAATATTGATGCAAGTTACATCTTCCTATGATTGCTGGGAAATCAGGGAAGATGCTGAGCCTTTTACCACCATGTCCTGCTGATTGTGGTAAACAGTATTGCAATAACGAAGTGTATACTAAACCCCTAACTAGCATTAAATAACAATGAATCTGGCCCTTATCTAGTCATAATGTCTGTACTAGAAAGAGCCAAAGCATGAAGTCAAAAAATGTTAACTGATCGTCCTTGGGTTATATAAAATTTAAGAAGTTGTGTGGCCCAAAAGGAATGGATCTGTAGAGCAAAACTCTTGGTGCTGAGGACATGATGCCCTCTGTATACGTATTTTGGAGGTTTTAACTAAGTCCAGATCTATTCTGGAGTCATGGACTGAACATTTGTTAGCACCTAGAGCTGTGAAGTGAACTTCTGGAGCACATCTCCTGGTTTAGTATCAGGGGAAAGGAGTTGCTTCATGTGCTCCAAGACAGCTCCACCACATGGGCGAGAGAATTGCTTCAGAAATTCCATTCCCCTGATCTAAATTAAAAAATTAATGCAGACACTCACAAATGTATTGCTCCTTTATTACCACTTGCCCTCATCTTAGATCCAGCTACGGGCTATTGAGTTTGCAAAAAATGCCACAACTGTCCTGCCCCCACTATGCAAAATTCTCATTTGCAAGAGAAGAGGTGGTAAATGCAATTCACATTTCCTCAACTTAAGCTGCAGACTGGATATTAAGGAAGTGGGAAATACGTGTCTGATGACCTCAGGCTATGTCTATGCTTGAAAATAAAACACACCAGCCAAAGAGCATAGCTTGGCTCACACCTATACGTGTAAACTGTCTTCCCTCCAAAACCAGGGTTTCTCCAGGTAAAAGCCTTGCTTTCTTGTAGTGAAGTTGCACGTATCTCTCATCCACTTCCTGCTTTAATGTTTTTGAGAATTGAGTAAAAAATTCCATCAGAGCCAGGTAAATCCTCTCTCTTCACAAGAGCAGCACTATGGTGCTACTACAGCTCTTTTTCATGGTGGAATAGGACATGATGATGAAATGATACTCCTGTTTGGGAACTCAGTGTGGTGTACCCATCCCTTATTTTATCATTCTTACCCTGAGGACCAGACCACAGAGCGTGCAAGCACACCGTAAGTCTGTAGCAACTAACACTTGACCTCAGAGACCAATGCATCTAAAATTCTCCATGCTTTGCACAAAACTACTACAACTAAACCCCATCCTGCAGATTCTGTATAATTTGCAAATTGCTTGTCTTTCCTGGCCCTGATGAAGATGCTGCTGGTGCCCAGGTGCCCCAGTCATCATTGCTTCTAGTGTTCCGTAGGTGCCGTGGCCTCTCTATTAGGTAAAAATTGCCTTTTATCATCAGCTCACACTGAAATCTTCCCTGTCTTCTATTTTTTTGCCTTTTTTTTTTTTTTTTAGTTTTATAACTAAACACCAAAAATAGGAACCTATACTTCTACACAGACAATGTAGTTAAACAGGGTTCAAGTGTAAATTGCCTATATTTTGCCTCAGAATGCAGTGCTTGGCAAGGCCACATCCTCTACTTGGATAAATTAGAGTTGCTCATTAAATAGAGCTATTCTGATTTGTGCCAATTCAGGAGATGGTTTGATATGATGTGAAGAAAAAGTTCCTAAAAATTAGACACAGCATCCTTGAAGACTGATGAAGGAATATATATATTCCTCATATTTGGTACAGAGAATTTCTTGATTTAAAATCTCTGCATCTATAAAACTCCTGTCCATGGACACTTTAAAACTGCACATCCTATACTTGTCCATATCAGGAGCATTAATTCCAGATAGGAGTGAAGGCTTAAGGATTATCTCTCTAGTCTAACATCTGGATGTTTAAGGGGAAGTATTTAAAATCCATTCATCTAGTAGAGACCTTACAGACTACCAACATAGCATGAACATGGGAAAAAAAAATCCATATTAATCCAAAATAATTAACTTAAATGAACCTCATAGAGGAAAAACATACTTAAAGTCATCAGTAGTTCATTGCCAGAAGGAAGTTATGTGTCAAAAGGAGATTTGCAAAGGCCTGTCAACACCCAGTGTTCTTCAATATATTTATAAAAGTCATGGACAATGGGCAAGATAATACTTTCGTAACATTTGTAGATATTACCAATGTGGAAGGACTGAGAGTGCAAAAAAAAGACTCGGGTACAGCTTGCTACTGAAAAATGGTTCCATTTTCCTCAGGCGACTCATTTCCTCAGACACAACCATTCGTGTAGTGGTTGGAACTACTTTGACCAAAAACCCCAGAAAGGATTAGTTTTCAGCTGCAAATTGTAGACTGTGAAGTGAAATGACACCTGGCTCAGAACAAGGAATAGGGTGGGAATGCGTGAACAGAGCTGAGGACAAGTGGGGGAGATGCCCTTTTTGGCCACAGACCTTGTAAAGGCACCCAGATAATACACTGAAGGCTAGAAATAGAGTTCAAAGTAGTCTTGACAAATGGGAAATTCACTGAAAATAGGATTAAATAGGATAGGAGCAAAGTACTATACTTAAGTAATATCAATGGCCATTGTAGGTGGATTACAAGATTGCAGTTCCCCCTTTGAAGTTTATTTTATTTCCACGCTGACTTCTGAGTGCACCATCTTGATCCTGTGAGTCTGTGCTACCTATGAGAATTTGGGGTTGCCTTTCTAGTTTAATTATGATCAAGTATTAGGGCAAACCAGAGACAAGGCTGTTCAACAAGTTGGTGAGCTGATACTCAACCTGCTGCCAATGCTTACTGCAGATAACATCTGTAGTAATCCTTGTGTCCTACAATTGTTTCACCTACAGCCTCCAGTTTCTGCCTTTTCAAGCAAGGCAGGAGACAAAACAAAGAAACTGCTTTAACAAGCTAAAATCACAACACAAATAATATGGTTAGAAGGCTTCATGTCTCTCATCTTGTATATCCACAGTTAAACCCAACACTGAGATCTTTCCTCAGTCTTCAAGTAGTCCTTACTCAGGTGAAAACCTTGTGGAAGGGTTTAGCTCACCAGAGGTCTCAGCTGCTTTCTCTAGGTATTATTCTCTCTTATATTTATGCTTTATAACGATTTGCTTTTATAGACAGGCACCCCAAAGATATACCTGTGCCCTTCTATACTTTAACAGGATACAAGGCCTATATAGTTTCCTGTATTGCCCCATTACATTTCCACTATGAATGGAGCAATATCATGTATGTCTAATGTGAGATTTCTTTGCTTAGAGAACAGAGGGATAACCAAAGGGATATCCTAATCTTAACCAGAGGGATAAGAATTTCTTTTCCTATGATTTAGATTAAAGGAAATCCTTTTTTTTTCTTTTTTTTTTTTTTTTAAAGAATTACCTTCTGATGTCATTTAAACTAATGGAATTACACAAGAATATAAACAATACGCAAAAGAAGAGACTTGGGCTCCTAAGCCATGTTTACATAGGCGTCTGAGTGAGGAAACCCTTTTTCTGAGCCGCACACACATCATTCTCCATGGCGTGTGGTTTGTATAAAGCTGTATTGTTCCCTCTTCCAACTCACTCAGAGGGCTTTTTGTGTTTTTATTGCCTCCCCTTCCCCCCCCAATCCTATACACAGCCCATTTTTCTCTTTTTATTCTTACTGCTGCTGTGTCGTGCTTCCTTCTTTGGCCTCTTTGCAGGATATAGCAGAGCTCGGACGCCCATCTCTCCGCACACGAACAGTATTTCTCTCTCAAGCCAGCCTGCAGTCCCCCGGAACGCACCCTTACGTCAGCCCCGGCCAGGGACTGGGAGCTTCTCTAAACAGATCCTGAGACCCTCGGTTTCTGGCAGGAAAGCGAACTGCAGGGTGGGGAAGTCCATGGCTCAGCATTTAGCCTCTGTCAGCACTAACTCACACACCCTTGCTTGTACTCTACAAGCATATAAAAAAACCCACCCAAAGAAAACACAAAACGTGTAATGGTGGATTTAAGTTTGCTTCCAAAACACTGCGCTCAACAGCTTACACTAAAAAGAGAGAAGGGTCTTTTCTTCCTCAAGTAAGAACAAGGAGTGATGGAATTGAGATAAAGAACGGTTCTCAAAATTCAGCTGTCGTTTGGCACCCATGGTTATTAAATCCATCACTGTAACTATTAGATTTTCTTTTGCTCTTTTCTTACTTATTTTGACTATCTGCTGATAATAATTATATAGCAGGAATAAGAGAGTGAGAGTAACATTTTACCCATATTCAATTATGCTACACTTCACCTTTCTCAGATTATATTAATTATAATTCATGGCTTTAGCAAACCACTCTTAAAGGGCACTCAAATAAGGAAGAAAAACAAATGTAATCTCTGACTCCAGCGTACTCATGCAAGCCCTGTTAACCCACTGATTAAATGATCTAGCCTTGCATAATTAACCCTGTTAAATGAACTGGTAAACAAAGGCAGAAAGGTGGCTTTCCTAGTGAGAGCCAGTGCGAGGATATTAATTTCCACTGAAGCTTTGAAAATATTATTGTTAGAATGTTAGTATTTTGCCTTAATGTTCACAAACTTCAATCAGGATAAATTCTTACATTTGAAAGCAACTATGGTGTTTCAGAAGGGAATGAGAGATGACATTTAAGTCTCTCATAATTTAGACTGCATGGAAGAGTTTGTATTTCATCAGCTGGCTACAGTTTTATATAATACCACTTATTAAAGCTGAACATCTTCCTTAATACAAATGAATGTATTTTGGTATTTGTTTAAAGAATAACTACACAAAAGGTATAATGTAGTACAAAACAAATGCCTGATGAACCATTTTTTTTCCCCAAAATCTCTGTCGTCTTGAACCAAAGTATCTGGAGTAGGATTCAAAGCACCTACATAAAAAGGCTACGTCGCTACTAATAAATTGAACAGGTCTAGTCTCTGGCTGGTGGGCTGACTGGCACGATCTGGCTACACCCATACCCTTATTCTCTCTGCCTGCAAAACAGCATTGTCACAACTGATGGAGCAAAGGCTCGAGCTGTAGGTGGACCTTCTCGGGTACTGAGGTATGGGGTGGGACTGAAGCATGCCAGGCACTGGGAGACACTCAGCGCTCACACCCGTGCCCTGGCCCCATACAGCTGTACAGTTGGAGTGTCTGCATTCAAGAAAGGGCCTTTATTCACCTGTAACGGATTTATCTAGACCACGTTTCTTTAGCTACTTACAGACAATCAGTGTGGGGTTGTATCAAAAGCCTCACGGAGGCAAATGACTTGCTATTGCTGCTTCTCCTCTGCTACTTCTTCCTCTCTATTAAGGAAACTATATTGCTTTGACATGATATGACATGGCCCATCATCTCTTTATTTTCACACCCCTCCCTGATTTTTAAGGGCAGGCACTTGCCTCACCTCCCCTTTAGAAGTAACCACATGTAAATACAGTCTGTGCTAAGCCAGTTCATCAAATACCTTATGACGAAGTTCATCAGGCCCAACCTACTCCCAAATACTGAATTTAGCTAAGGCTGGGGCACTGAAGCATGAACTTGATATTTAAGGATATTACTTGCTGCATATCTACTACTCACTATGGCATAGCGGTGAACCAATGCTAGCTAACGGACTGATCAGCAGGTAACACTGCAAAGCTTTTCCATTTCTAGGGTTGTGTTTTCTCATATCACTATTGTCAGTACTATGTGACACTGGAAGCATTATTACTTTCTTTTCTCAGTCCATTTTAATGCTTCCACATCTTTAATATTTTAAGTTGAGAAAGATGCCTTCTCTAAAAATATCTCCACTAATACCAATCTAGAGTAGAGTAACACCACTAAGTCAGTGCAGCAGAAACTACAGGAGACAATTTCTGGTCTTAAGTGCTCTGAAGAGCTGAATTGCTTTGCAATACTCTTGATTTCACTGCCTAGTTGTAGAGGATTTTTGTGGATCCTAAACATTTCCCTAGTTGTTTGCGTTCACCTCTCACGTTCTGATTTCACTGTTTAAAGGGCAAGGAAAGTTTACTGAATGGAAAGACCTTGGAGTCTACAATATCAAACAGCAGAGTGACCTCAAAGGAAAACATATTTCATTAAAAAGAAAAAAGGATTCCTTGCAAATCCAGCTTGTTTTACCCACCCAGATCTGTCTTTTTGCTGCCTCTGTGGTAACACATGTTTTATATGAATCTATATTAAGATGAATTTTAACCTACAAATAACTAGATACAGCTATGCAGTAGGAGGGAATTCCTACATGATGATGTAAAGTTTTTTAAGCAGTAAAATTAAAAATAGCACATAAAACCTGACCAGTAGATTTGGATCTGAACCAAGGCAACACATTTGGGAAACATTATCAAGTTTATCAGAGGTAACATATCACAGAAAATCTGCTTCTGTTTATACGCCATTTATTATTCATTTTTGACATTTCCCTTTTTTCTTCAACTTTTTTTACCCCTAAGCAAACACATGTTAGACTTAACTGAAATGTGAGCTAACAGACTGGCCTTTTTATTTTCTTTCCCTGTAAGACAAAAGCAGATCTGACTAGAAGTAAAAAAAAAAATCTATGAAATATAAGTACAGGAAAAAAAAGTTGCCAGAGTAGCACTGGTAATAAAGGAGAAATCTGCCTCGCAATGAAAACCAAGAAAAATTAAAATGACTAACAAGATTAAAATAAGGGCCAAATTCTGTCCTTCCCTATGCCATCTTGCATTTGATGATGTAAAAACAGAACATGACTGACTTCTACCACATGCAACATGCCATATCTGTGATAAAAAGTTATTTTTTATGTCTAGGACACCTATATTAATAGGGTTATGCCAGCAGAGACTTTTTTGCCCATGGTTTTCATAATGTTTGCAGGTTAAAACAATTCATAGTTACCAAGTCTAACTCTACAAACAATGAAAGCAAATTCAATCTTGGTAAATGACCCAGGCCCTCAACTTTACTTGGACAAATTCTCACTCATACCATCACAATAAACTTCAAATGAGAAAGAGCTATAACTTTATTTGCTTTTGATCTGCCTTTGAAATAATCATTAAAAGTCAGTTTAAACCTGATCCCAAGTCAGCCAAGACTCATGCAGTCTTTCTACTGAATGCCGTTTAAGTTGGAGCTCAATTTAAATTTGAATTCTTTTATGTTAGTTGTTTGCCTGTCAGTAGTTTGTAATTTTCTTCAATGGATTCAAATGCAAAATATCAACATGTCTTTGAAAGCTGTTATTGAACAGTGGTTTGTTCTGATTGCTGAGATCTCCAGCTGAGGTGAATGTTTATTATTCTTTGCTCGGATAAGCAAAACTTTTGGACTGGTTTCAGGAGCAGATCTTCCCTCTGTGTGCTCTCAAATACACACACCCTATCAGCAAACACTCCTCATATCTCAAAGAAAGCACAAACATTAATGGGCACAAAATGATGGAGACATTTATTTTAAAATGCAAGCAACCCCCCAGAATATGATAACGTAATTATATATTATTTAAGGTATATTTATTTTTAGGTTATATTTTAGTAAATGCTGCGGTTTTGGAAGTAGAGACTTTTTTTTAGAACGTATGTGAAAAAACAACTCTGTGATTTTATTAGTTGTTGCATACTGCTGCTGATGTAAATACTTTCTTTGCGTACCTTTTCAGTATTTCCAATTGAACAGTTATTTATGGTAATAAAAGATAACTGCGAAGATCCTTGCAATTACAATGTACAATGAGTTTGCAGATTCACGCCCAGACATGACTAAGGAAATTTTGGGTAACCACTACTGTGGCAGAGCATGAAACTCATGTTTTGGCAAATGTAAGGTCACATGTCTTAAAACATGGTATTTAGAGGACGTTTATTCAAAGTGGATACAGATGGAAGAGACCAGAGAGAGTAAGTCAAAAGGAGTTCCTAGTAACCCAGTAAGGCTGAACTGCTGAACCCTGTTGTGGAAATTAGCATCACTGGTGATGCTGTCAGGTAGCTGAGTGCTACTAGACGGAAAAGACGATTTATTAGCACACATGAAGAAAAAGTTACAACTTGTAAGAATGAAGGTTTTGTTTGGGGTTTTTTTTTGGTTTGTTTTCAGCTTGGCAATTTGAAGGCTAATGACTTCAACAGGCTTTGAATCAGATCCTCAAAGATAAACTAAGTGAGAATGAAACTCAAGTGATTTATTTTATATTGCTGCTTCTGTTGCCTCTCCTTTGCTATTACAGAAATGCCAGCACAGGACAGCAGTAGACACTGCCCAAAGCAAAAACTTTCAGATACTGGCAACACATAGATATGCAGTTGCCTCTCCTGAGGAACTCCGTAAAAGTTGGCATTTCGTCCAAGGTAATCATCCAGGATCTCCACAGTGGAGAGACAGAGGCATTTCTGGGGGTGATTCAGTCTACCCTAACACAGGAGTTGAAGAAAGAATGAGAGTCTTCAGTGGTCTGGTTTTCAATAGGTTTTGGAGGACTGCAAATAGAAGAACATAATTTCCTACCTCAGGCAAATTTGAAAAGCGAGAATAAAAAAAAAAAATAAATAAAATTAGTGCCATTAAAAAGAAGGCGAGAGAATGTCCTTTTAGCAGCTCCAATGCCAGTACTCTGACCATGAATTATTTTTATTCTGCTTTCAAGATCAGGGAGGTAAATGACCTGTCACTGCAAAGTCTAGAATGCTATCTCTCATTTTTCTGTTTCTTGACCCATGAAGTCAATAAAAGATGTCTCAGAGAATTCTTCCAGCAGAAGTTTCTAATACAATTGTGATAGAATTGAATGCATACCCCAAGAGAAAAAAAACTTTCCAAATACACACAAAATCCCAGACTGACTTCCCACATGAGGCCAAACCCCTGCTATATCATGGGCCTTTTGTTTTACACAGAAATGGTCCCACTACTACCCTGGCATGAAAATAATCTGAATTAAATTGAAGCCTGTACCTCTCAGAGATAAAAAACAGAAATGTTTTCTTGTTAGTCTTTATTGGGCTGACTTTTATTAAGTATGGCATTTCAAATGTGTTCTTGGGGTCAGAGAGGACAGACTTGACTTTTTTTTTTTAATTAAGGAAGTATGAAAGAACTGAGGAATCTCAAACTTTCCAACATGAACAGTGATCAGTGGCTTGGGCACCTGCTTCAAACTCTACCAAAATTGTTCTATCTTTTCTCAGCTCAGTTACACTGTGCCTCTTGTTTCAAACTAGTTGCATACTCAGGTAGTATCTATAACAGTAAAACCGCAGTTTCTATTTGGAAAATACATATAATAAGGAGGACTACTGATAGTTTTTTGAAAAATAATCTTGCCTCAGAAGTAATATTTTTCAACACAATAATTTAAACCAATTTTCAGATAGCATGCATTTGACTACTTTTGCTGACTTCATTCAACCTACACTGGACTGTATCATTTAAAAATCTGGCTAATTATATCATGAATGACAAAAATAAAGAAAAAAATGGTCTTACTTGCATATCTCAATTAAAGTAACTACAATTGTACAACATATAATCAGAATAGTGTGTCTCAATGTGAATGTGAAGCCACTGAACAAAGGGAATCTTCACTAGCTTTTTAAGCTTCCAAATGTAATAAAGCAAATGTCACTTTGACAGGCTGTGTAAAACAAATGTGGCATCCACCCTGTAGTTTTAAAACACAGCTGCAAAGAATTGGCTAAGTCAGTGGTTACAAACAATCTTTTGTTGTATAAATATCATAGATGCTATTATGAATGTATACCTGAGTATGCGTAATCCACAATTAATCAGAAGAACAAATAGGTACATTTCATCTGATACACATAACAAAAATGTCCACAAAATCCTTTAATTACGTTGGCTAGATAACAAAACTTTTCTTTCTCCAAATTAAAAATTTTCATAGAGATGTAATAATACCTGGTTCAGTCTTATACTGATATATTCAGTACCTCAGTAACTAGGACCATATATACCTGTTCGGTGGAGTTCATCTACGAATCCTAATTCAAGTCCACTGTAAGGAATCTTGTTTGGGAAGGTTTCTATTAAAGAGCCTTTAAGCTCTGATGCTGCATGTCATTTAAGTCTGAGTTTAATAGTTAAAGTGCCTATAATTAATCACAGTCTTGTGTGCAATAAAAAAAAAAAA
>VZTL01041108.1:0-13517 GCA_013400535.1 Scopus umbretta
CTGGACCCCTTTGCCCTTCAGGTGAGTTAAGTTCTTAAGCAAGGAGGTGCTATTGGCCTGCCTGCCCCCACACTTGGAGTCTGATTGTACTGGCCAGCAGAGAATCTAGCGACAAGACCACAGAGCAAATTTCTATTGCAAGTTTTACTTTTAAATGCTTGTGCATCAAGGGGAAAACATTCCTTAAAGGTTTTACAGCCAAATGCAGAATTATTTAACAATAGATGCTTATTTTTGCAACTGCAAAAAGTTATTTTACAAATTGTGAAACTTTATTTCAGCATTAAGTAGTTATGTAGCTTTTCCTGCCATTGCAGCAGCAGAGATATTTATGCAGTAATATGTCAGGTCTTCTGAAAAGGCTAAGAAATTTTAATAGGGCTGGGGGGCGTGGAAAGCAAGAGTACACAAGCTGAAAGTCTCTACCATTCAAGAATTACCTTTTTCCTTCGTGGATACATATGTCTTTTGAAGATTTAGTTGATTTTCAGTAGAAGACTCTCAAGGAGTTATAAGGAATGTTAGGAGGGACTCTTGAAATTATATACGTAATAGTAAAACAGGTGTAGAATTTAACAACTACAGATGAAGCTGTAACTTGTTTGAATTTGATCAACTCGGATACATGTAATCTGTGTCACATTTTAGGAAGAGAAGCTAAAGGTAAGTGGAAAAATGACGAAGTGTTTGTTTTGAAGTTCAGTAATCTTAACACACTTTTATTAATGTTGCTTTAAATGATTGTAGTTTACATACTAAATTCTGTGGTTTCTATTAGTTAGAACTATAAATACCAAGCTAAACATTGGTCAGTGGGTTTCAGTTTATTTTTATCCTACATTTAGCAGTTACTGTATCCAGAGTAGTTTCTCATGCTGTTGTTTCTTTGGCTTGTATTAGCAGTAATGAGTGGTGCCAGAACTGTTGATGAATTAAAAATTTTAGTGACTCGAATGTTCCTTCTTTTGCTGGGCTAAATTTCAAAGGCTTTTATTAATTTCCTATTATACTGTGATCAGATTAATGAGTAGTGACCTTTTTAGGGCACTTATTTTGTGCTCGGCTGACTTGGTTAGCATCCATTTCGATCTGCTGACATTCAAAACAAAACAAAACAAAAAGTAGTACTTTTGACTATGGAAAACTGTAGGCTAGTAGGAGCACAACCAGAGACAAGAACTGCAGCATAGAATAATCCTGTTAATTAAAGCAACTCTAGTACCTTTGATCTGCTTCTTTTCTGTAATTACACCAAGTACAACTTTGCTTGGGGATGGTAGTGTATTATAAGAGAAGCCAAAGATGTTTCAACATTGATCAAGCCTTCCTAATTTAATCATAATGAAAACTAAAAATACCAATGGTTCTTTTATAGGAATAGCCAAAACCTAAAAAAAAACCCCAGGTATTTTACTTTTCAAGCTGTGATGGTTACAAAAGTAGGTGAGAGCTGAAGGCTGTTACGTATATACCCAAATAAGAGTTGGTTTAAGTGGAGCCAATTCTGGATTCTTCTGGTAATTTCTGTGGCTTGCATCTGAGATTGGCATAGGTGAATTTCACCTGGAATGTGGTGCTATGAAACAGAACAGTATTTCCTTTTGAGGAAACCCAGCTGTGACATATCCCAGAGTTGTTTATGTCATAAAAGTACTGCAGAGCTTGTCTGAACATCCAGTGACTGATGTGGTGTTACTTTACCTGGATTCTTCTTCAGTTACCCCATCCTTTTTTTTCTTCTTCTTTTTTTTTTTTTTTTTTTCCCTCAGCCTAATTGAGTTTCATTTTTACAAACCCAAGCTTTCCTGTCACTTCAAATGCACCACTCAAACCTCTCTCCCATCTTGAATCTGTATGCCTAGAATTTCTTAGGGTTTTTTTTTCTGACTTACCCGAGAATGAATTGTAAGGGTGATCTGACTTCTTCCACCTCTATTTTTTTGGCTGCCTTTCATGTATGAATATTTTTTTGTCTTCCATTTCAGTTGTGGAAGGTGGTTTCTGGAGTCTTCTTTCATCTTCTAGTGACTGTATTTCATTCCACCATCTGATCCCCCATCCAGATTTATCCTTTGCAATGCACCTGTGTGTCACTTTTTCTCACATTTTGAGTCAAGTACTGTCTTCTGAGTACTGGCTTCAGTTTTCTCTTGGCTCTTTTATAGCTTTGCGAGGATTGTACTTTTGCTCCACAAGCTCAGCTGAAATGTTTTTTGTCAAAGCTTGTAATGCTTTCCGCTTGGAACAAATAATCCAACTTCAAACTCTTGGATATGTCAGCCTAGTAGTTGCCTGTATTGTTACTGGAAGCATAGCTCTCCTTTGGCTAAGACATAGTCTTCAGCTATTTTCTCTGTCTTTCTAAAATACCATTTCTGAGTTACACCAATGAGGCCTATCATTTTTGATAATAGTTTCTTTCTAAAATCTTGTCCTCAGTTCCTAAAGCTATTAAACATCTATGTCAATATTGAAGACCTGCAAACTGTCTGTAATTGGTGGTTTTTGTTTAATCTCGTTTGTCTTCTCATGAATCTCCAGCTGTATCAGCTTAGTCACATGAAGGAGAATGTGTCCTTACTGTACTTAATTTTTGTTTTGCTGGGCACTAGTGTAAAGAAAACAGACAAAATGAGTCCTGGAGGCCTCATCCTATGGCTTTTCTGGCACAACAGTAGTAGATAGTGGATGGTTTATGTTGTAAAGTTAACTGGAATTTTTCTTACCTAATGAGAAGCCAAATACTCACTGTAGCTGATCTTTATTTCTTTCTACATGTTTTTCTTAATTGTTTCTGTCTTAACAATTAATAATACAATTTTTTGAGTTTGGGTTTTTTTTTTGTTTTGGTTTGTGTTTTTTTTTCTCCTTTTGTAAGCAATCAACTGTTATCCAAAAGGCTAGAGATTTTAAATACATTTGAATGTGCATGCTCCTTACATTTTTGAAGGAGCACCTTAAAAGGCACAGTTTTTGTATCAGTTGAGAATATCTGCTTATACAACCTTACAATGTTTGTTAAAAAATAATTTCATTTTCAGTAGGTATTCTTCTTTATATTTCCAATTAGTACCAGCACTTCAACATTTCTATTTATTTCAAAAGTCCAGTTCAATGAAATTAAAAATAGGGGAATTGTGGACTAGGGCGAGAATAAGTGGAGCAAACTGGAATGAATGTGAGATGTCCAGGAATTTTGTATTTTGATGCTCACATCAGATAGTGGAAAGAAAATGCTCCCTTCCTTAAATAAAACACCTACAGTTCATGGGTTTATTAGGGAAGCCAGACAGTCTGGAGAAATCCACTGGCAGAAAAGTTAATCAGAGATAAGGTCAGACCGTTATGAGGGGACAGTGACTAACAGTGGCCAGTTTTTTAACACTGGATTAGATTCTGATTCAGATTAACTGCTAGGAAATGGTAAACCAAGAGAGTGGTATTCTATAAAGAAGGATGCTCAAAAAGGGTGATTTGGGGGTTCTTATGATTGTTACTTGTATGAGACACCAGTAGTAGTCCAGTTCAGTTTTATAATGTATGGAACTTACTTTTCCTGATAGTTCTGAGTTCAATATTACACTTAACACAATTTGGGAGTAATCCCTTTAATTTTTTCCTCAGTGTCTATTAGGGTTTGATTTAGAAACTTAGTAACTTCTCTCTCTTTGTTGGAGTTTTCATCAAATGGAGTTTTGAGTCTGTAAAATCATTAGGGTTTAAATGTGTTTTGCTATTTTTAATAGAAGGGCTTGCTAATTGTACCCTCTAATGGGAATTTCTTTGTTAAAATGCCAAAGAGACAAGCAGTTAAATCCCAATGTGCTGTTTCTCTTGGAGGCCTACATCTAATTCTCCATGAACATCTAAGTTCTTTTAAAAACCCTAATGTATGAAAAAGCAGGCAGTTAATGCAGTGCATTACGTTGATTTTAAGTGCCTGTTAAATATGTCATCTCCAAGTAGATTTAAAAAAAAATCCCATTGAGTACAACAAACTTTCTTATATGTGCAGTCCCTTATGCCTTATGAAACTGAAGCAGAGATTCTGATGGATATGTATGTGTTTTAAATGCAAGTAGTTTCAGAGGGATCTAGACATCTAAATATCTTAGAGCTTCAGTCTCTAAAACTACTTTGGTAATGTCTTTGACGTTTATAACAGTAGAGTGGATATAATACATAAACCCCTATTAAATTAGTTATCCTTTAATATCATTCTGTTATGAGCCACTGCTTTGGTTTTGTATTCTGTTAATGATTGCTAATACGGATTATGCAGCGGTTTGGAGAGGGGTCAGGGAGAAATTTAATAAGGGCACTATGAGAGGACTAATGAAGTCATGTGCTGCAAAAACAAGCCGGGGTAGGGGCAGAAGGAAGAACAGCATGCCTCCCTCATTTGCCAGACTGGTTAATGGATTTATTAGTGTCTAACCATGATGACAAGTTTTGAAATAGTGGTGCTTACATTCGTCTGAGTGGATAAGAATGCTAGGGAGGGGTTTGACAATTTTCTACAATATCCTGGTAGTCAAGCTGAGAAGACACAGACTAGATGAACGGGGCTACAAAATGAAGAAAGAGCTGGCTGGACTGTTGAGCTCAAGTGGTCAACATTTCAAAGTCTATGAGACAGCTGCTTAGGAGAGGTTTCTGTGGGGGTTTATGCTTTGTGCAAAGCTGGTGGACATATCTCTAGTGATGAGATTGGTGGGGTTGAAGGTGTGCACAAGCAGCTTGCAGGTGGCACCAATGTGGAGGGAGCAGTTGCTGTACTGCAGGAGGATAGAGCTGCCATTCAGAGTGTCAGTGACAAACTGTCTCATCATTAGGAACCTCACAAAATTCAGCAAAGTCAAAGCTCTGTGCCCAGGGCTGAACAAGCCCTGGCAGCATTGCAAGTCTGCATACTGGCCAGCAAGGGGGACCCATTGCAGCAAAGAACAAGGGCGCCGAGGCGGGCAGCAAGCTGAGCCGGGACCAGCAGTGTGCCCTCGTGGCAGAAGAGGTCCGTTAAGTGTTTCAACTTAAGAAAAAATGAATGGCTCTTTATGAGAGTGGTTTAAATGCTAGAGCTGGTTGCCTGGTGAGACTGTGGAGTCTCCATTCTTGGAAGTGCTCAGTTCAGGTTGCTCAAGGCCTTTGAAATTACGCCTGCTTTGAGTGGGAAGCTGGCCTAGATGTCTCTGGAGGTCCCTTCCGATCTGAATTATTTTATGAGTCTGTTTATAGCTTTGCACTGTTGCGCTCTGTCTGAATTAATACCAGTGACCTCTCAGACCAGGCAATGCTAACTTTCTCAGCACAAAAATCTTACTGTATTGGTCCATCTCGTTCCCGTCAGTCTGTTAAATGAGGTACGCAGGTGCAGTCTGTTAACTTTGTTAACTTCTGTGAGCGTGCTTGCCAAATATACCACATTAGTTGTAAAACTAGTGTTTCCAAGCTACACAAGAAAGGTTCATCTATGCAACAGACCTCTAGATTTCTTATTCAAAAGAAAGTATTATTGTAAGGTATTTTTCCTAAGAAATGCTGCCTGCAAAGCACCTTGAATGGTCATTAGGTACAAATCAGTATGATTCTGGGGTGTGATGTGGTGAATGCTATATTCAGCATTTAAAAGCACTTGTGCTTAATTGGTTGTGTACCTTAAAAGCAGCATCTGACAGCACCCCCAAATAGCTTTAGAATAACTTAATGAACTTGGTGCCTGGTTAAATAAATAAAATATTCCATATTCAGTAAAAATCAACATGCTTTAATGAAATATAATAATTTTTTACTGTTTAATAACAGGTATACTATTTTAAAATATGTTAGTTCATTGCATTATACCAGGAAACTAGTTGACTGCTTTTTAGTAAGATTGATGCTAGCTCAAAATCCAAGTGTGCTTAAGGGTAGTGCCTGCTATTCAGAAAAGGGACGCTAGAGTGTAGTGTAGCATTTATAGTACTCCTGCAGCTAAGCGGTATCAGGAAGTCTTCTGAACACAACATTGCTTGCACACTGTCTTTTTTTTTCATGCAGTGTTATAATGTTGAGTTATACTGCAGTTCTCTGTATGTATAAACACAGCTCCATTCTTCTACCATCTATGGCAGAAAAAGTGAATAGTACACTAGAATACTTGAATTGAAGATTCTATTTAATACTTAACCATTTTCCTAACATTGGTTATTCCTCATATGAAGCTCTGTTAACTGTGTATTTTGGTTACATTCGGCTGAAGATAAACTGCAGAGAATGGTAGATTTTTCCTTTTAACAGGAGTACATATTCTTTAAAGAAATTTTGTCTGATAGAAGGCATCCACTTTTATGCTAACATTAAATACAGATTAGAATGGGCTTTCTATTGTGTATTCATCTGTTTTACCAAAATAAAGTATAGCATATCTTCATTTCATTGCATATTTCTTTTTTTTTTGTTATTTGTGAAAGGAAGAAAGCTTAAATTCATAGCTCTAAGTGATAGGATATGGCATTGTTGCATGGATTGAGAGATAAAAAAATTAGCACTTCTTTTAACTTCTGAAAGATGTGTGGGTACTGAGCCTACTTTAATTAAAAATCAATGTCAGAATTCACTTCTGACTTCATTTGGTGCAGAACTGAGCTTTTAATTTAACTCCTCTTTCTCATCTGTTTGTTTTGCTATTAGCAAATAAAGTATAGATGCCAATAGGCCTATCTTTAAAATACTGTATTAAATATGATGAAGATGCATAGGTAGACCTAAATTTCAAATATGAAAAGACCTATAGCTTATGTGGAGGTAGAAAAGTCAGTTTTGTTGATACTTGGTCTGTGTTTTTGGAACAAGAGAATGCTGTGGATGTAACTTAATCTAATTTCAAATCAAAACCGAAAGAAAATTCATGAATTGTGACACGAAAATTTAGTGCTAGAAGTTTTTATGCTTGCATAGATTCTTGCAAGGTTACCCTTAATGACAGGTTGTAATTATCCTTTTTTTAATCAAGAAACCAACAATAACAAAAACAAAAATGAAAGAAACTTTTAGGTAATTTAACTTCAGATTTGTAGACTGCATTTACACAGCTTCAGCTGCTGTTTGAACCACTGAATGCAGCTGAAATGTACCATCACTAGCTGCAGCTAGCAGTGTCCTAATCCCTCAGCTTCTTAAGCTGCCTTTCCCCTGGCTCACTGCAACATTCACTATGACCCTTTAGGTACAAGACTGAGAAGGAGAGGAGGGCTGGTTAGCCACAATTGCTGAGAATCCCCTGCGGGAGCCTCTTTGAGCAGGCATACGGGGGGCTAGCAAGCCTACCAGACCTGAGGCTAAAGAGAGGACCCTGCCTGCTAGTCCTGGATTGCCAGAAGAGGTCATCTGCTGTACAGAAATCCAAGTTCCATGCGTAATATATTTTTGGTCCTCTTCTGGCTTATAATCAAAGTTTGGTGCCAGCAGATAATCAATATCAAGTTCTGTGTCTAGTGGCTTTTATTGCTTTGAATCATAGAATTATTAAGGTTGGAAAAGACCTCTGAGATCATCTAGTCCAACCATCAACCCAAAACACCATGTCTACTAAACCATGTCCTGGAGTGTCACATCCACAAGTTCTCTGAACACCTCCAGGGATGGTGACTCCACCACCTCCCTGGGCAGCCGGTTCCAATACCTCACCACTCTTTCAGTAAAGAAATTTTTCCTAAGATGCAACCTAAACCTCCCCTGGTGCAACTTGAGGCCATTTCCTCTCGTCCCATCGCTGGTTACTTCGGCAAAAAGACCAACACCCTCCTCACTACACCCTCCTGTCAGGAAGTTGTAAAGAGCGATAAGAACCCCATGGAAGAAACCTATCATTCTGCTGAAAACCAGGCTGAGTAGGAGGCAGAAGCAAACTTCCCTTAGGCTGTGATAATGTTTCTCTAATTTATCTGTTATGTATGTTCTTGTGTGTACAGGTGCTAGCAATGCACTGGACTGATTTGTCTTGCAAATCTGTAAAAATGTAATAAAACTTGTGAGTAATTGTGTACGTACACAGTTAAGACTGACATAATTATTTGTTGCTAACCTAAACAAGAAGCTGAAACACTGCTAAAAATGCTAATTGCTGGTGAGTGTATTAATGCTTGCTAAAGTGCCATTCCACAACACTAAATAAAATTTGGTATTGAATGTAACTTCTTATTTTGAAGCTTGCTGAAATCAGAGCAGCTGAGGAGCAGGTGCAGCAGTGGGGGGCCGCGGGCAAAGTGCAGCCCTGCAGTGGTGGCGGAAGGCTGGGTGCTGCCTGCTGAGGGCACCCACTGCATGGCAGGAGCAGCCTGGGTCAGGTTTCAGCTTAGTGGCCCTTGACAGGGAAGCCACACAGCAGGTACTTTCTATGTTATGACCATTTTTGCTTCTCTGGACTGTTATAGCTTAGTGGTCTCTGCTCTGTTCCAGTCCATCCCTTTAAGATAGCTTTTCAGCTTTTTTTCAGTTCTGGTCAAGAAAATAAGGTAATGGAAATATTTTGGGCTAGGTTAGTACAGACCTTCTTAATACATTATGACGTTGCAGGTTAATAGACAACAACTCGAATTATAGGCAAGTAACTGCTCACACCTTTTCTCTTTTTTCATGTCTAAACCTTTAGAAAGGGGAATAGGTCAGATTGTGTAACTGGAGTTTGTAAAATCCTGCCTACACAAAGTTCAAATTCTGTGTCTCTCCAATTAAAATTGATGGAGAGACATAAATTAAAGAAGGGTTAGGAATGAAAACTTCAAGAGAGTCTCTTTGGCAGTCTTTATTTTTATAAGCATTTTGTATTCATATGTTGGGAATGGTTTGGTGCAGGATTTTCAGATGTAGGCACTTCTTAACCATCTCTTAAACAAGCTGCATGTCAGCTTAAACCATAGCTGGACTGAACTTTCTCACAGAAAGCCAACAGCACAGTTTCTCATTTTGTAATTATTATTTCTAAGGCTAAAACAGTAACTAGCATTTGGGGAAACACAACTCTTCAGTTTGAAGCAAACATTCAAACAAATGTACTTCTGTAGTGTTGCAAAAAAAATTATCTTCAACCAATGATATCCACAGACCTCATATAACTTAAGCATTAATTTAGGAGCTTCATATGCTTTTTAAAATATACTTCTGTTTTTACCTTATGCTGTTAACTGGGACATTCTCTGCATATATACAAATGGATAAAAGAATCAAGATGCTGATCTGTATTGTTGGAATTTTTTTTTTTATTTTTCTTTCTTGGATCAGTGGGTTCCTCTGTTCCCTGGGAAATTCTGAGCTTTTCCACAGGACTTTTTTTGTTACAGGATTTTTCTGGTTTGTCTTTTCTTGCGACAGCCTCTAAACTTCTGAGACAGATTGGGAATTATAAAGCTGGCAATGTAAAACTTCAGTTTAACTTCTTAATCTTAATGTCTCAATGGCTCGCTTTAAATACTGTTGCTGCTTCACCTTCTTCAGCAAATTGAAAGCTCTGCTAACTGTCTGGCAGCAAGCTTGTCAGAGTGCCAGCTATTTTGCCAGGCTGTAGAGCCAAGATGCATGAAAATGTCAACAATCTCAGGCTCATTAGTTTTTGGCTTTCCTGGCCTTTCTGTAATGACACTAGTGCTGCGTAAGCTAAATTTTTTTTTATATATATATATTTGATCCTATTAGTTAACAGTGGAAACCACAGCCAACTTTAATGTAAACAGTTGAAATAGTTGAAAGAGTGTTCTCCTATTGATTTGTTAATTTCAGTTATTTGCAAGGAAAGCTGCCTGCCAAGGTCTGCTTCCATATATTAAGTTAGGAAAATATAGAGGGTGGGTATTTCGTTTTTTTCTTCTTGATATCTTTTCTCTTTTATAGCATTGGAAGATATTTGTTGGTTTTAGTATGTTCATATTAGGCTTGTAAAGCTGCCATGAATGTTCCAGGCTAAAAAATCCCCAAATTTACTAGTTTGTCCTTTATTTGTGATTTAATTGGTTAGGCAAAAAGGTTATTTGCCTTGGGAAATAGTCACATGAGAACACTGCACAACTTAGAGCCTTTAATAAAGGCAGCATGGACCTTGTCCACATTTCTGAAATATGTTTATTTTTGTCTGTATACTTTCAGCATGAAAATATGTAAATGAACACTCCTTGAGGGCTGCTTACACTTAACATATAGCATTCTTACAGATGCTGTACTAATGAATCTACTAATTTTGTTGGGTAATTTGTTACCTTCTATTGTAATGCCAAAGTCTAAAGGAAATGTCCAAATTAATTTAAAATATTTCTTATGTAATTGCATGTCACTGTAGTGTAATAAACTTCTCTACAAAAGCCAATTCACCCTTAAGTGGTAATTCTCTAGATACAACTATCTCTTCAATACATAATAAGTGATAATAATCTGTTGTACTGTTTACTTAGTGTTCAAAATCACTGTGAAAAATATGGTAATGCAAAATAGAAGGAAAGTTTGGAATGATACATGAACTACCAAATACTTCAAAGGGAAGTTTTTTCCTTTACTAATTTTGGATATTTTTACATTTTCTGGAGAGAAATATATATATGTGTATGTTTACTTATTTGCCTAATTTTTCAAGAAATGCACTAGCTGATGTAATTTTCTAAAAGACAGGAATGTTGTTCTTAATGAGAACTCTGGGCTTGTCGTGAAATAGAGAAGTGCTTCCATCCCTTACCTCTGGATAGTTGCCATTTTTGTCCAATTTTAGTCTTAAATCTAGGAAGAACGGTATCTTATAATCATTGTCAGTAGGGCTTTTCAGATGTTTTGCTATAGCTGTTCATATCCAGACCAGCTGAGCTTTGACTGAAAGTCGTTACAAACTGATAGCTGTTTGGTGCTGAAAAAGAAACGAGTTGATGATGTAAATCCCATTTCCAGTGGCTGGGTGTCAACAACAGAAAACTCCCAAGCTCAAAATCAGCACTAACACAACAGCTTCTTTAAGACTTGCATTGAGGATGGTTCTGATGATTTTGCTTTTTCAGGTATGTTCTGTCAGTATTTTCAAGTCAGAGCACAGGACATAATTCCTGAAATGTCTTGGGTTACTCTGAAAGTAAATGTTAAAGTGGGACCACATATAGTCTGTGCTCTTGTTCTGAACACTTATTTTGCTGAACCTAATTTTCTTCCATTGAATGTAGGCATTGGATATCGTCTATTTTTTTGAGATCTGTGGCTCAACAGCTTGTTTGTATTTTTGTTCAGTAACAGTAAAACACGCAGTCATGCTCAGCGTGCCAGTGAAGACTGAAAGACCTGAGAGCTGCTTGCGCATGGCGTTACAGCTTTATTCTTTTAAACGGTGATTTGTGCCAGTAAACCATACTTGGAACAAATGGGTGAGACCTGAGGTTCATGTGGTGGAGCGTTGAACCGTGGTGAGCAACAGGTGCTGGGGGAGCAGGATAAATACAGGGCAACTGTAGAGTGGTATTTTGTGGCTGATAGGAGTAGTGGTTCTGGGATTTTCTGAGCCAAAAAGCATATCCACATGCTTTAATTGCTCTTGTTGATGGATATCTTTTTTCCTGCTGTGAATTTTGTGTTCCCATGATCATGTGATAATATGTACAACGTAGCTATTTATGAAACAGATGTAACTAGGTGTTTCCTTTTGAACTTACTCTCTGCTGGTATCACTTGATGCCTCTGTCAATTACCTGCCTTATTCTTTGTTTGGGTTTTCTGAAGTCTGTTGCTCTGGGCAAAGGCCCAGGATTGTTTCAAATTTGCAAGAGAGCAGTAGTTTTCAAATTGATAGAGAAATCTTGATTGAATATGATGGAAAACATAATCAGGGTTTTGGTCAGGAGGGTTGTAGCCCATATTGCTGAGAGCAGAGTGGAAAATGGAAAGAAAGGCAAGGGATGTATCTTTTCACCATAGCATGTGGGAGCAGGAAGACTGCTGATAGCTGGTGCCAAGGGAATCTGAATGCTAGGAAACAGTGCTGTGGTCTCTTAGCTGCTCACTAGCGGTGCATGCCTTGTTGAGAGGCAGGGAGATGGCTCTTTCTTGTTGTCCTCCCTTCTGAACCTCCTTCTGTACCCCTTGGGTCGCGTCTCTCTGACCCCATCCCGTTGCCTTTTCCCATTGCTGCATACCCTGCCCCCAGTAGTTCCAGTGGTGGAATACTCGGTTGGTACAAAGGCAGTTTTTGGGTGCCTTCATTGCATAGCATGCCTCATTGTACTGTGACCAAGCTTGCTATGTTGGTAGTGTCTTGTGACAAGAAGAACAGATGCTATGTTGTGTCAACTGTGCAACTATCAGAAACGTCATTTTGAACTTAACTTGTCAAATACAACGGTAACCTGTATTTAATTGGTCACTTTTATGGTCACCGTTTAATTGGAAATTCACGGTACTGCCTTGAATCTCTTCTGGTAATTAGAAAATGCTAAACTTAGTTGTGTGTATTTTAATGAATTTAAAATGTACTGCTGCAGTGGCTTTTCCTGGAAGTAGATGGGAAAGTTTTGAAACTTTTAACAGAATACATTGCAGTTCAAATTGATTCAGTCTGATAATGCCCTAAACGCGTGTTTCTAGGGGGATTCTTCTCTGTTTCTGCCTGGCACTCCAGAGTAATGAAAAGAGGAAGCTGATACTTGTGGACATTATACAGAGTCCTGACATTCAAACTCAGTGCCTCTATGTCATTAGCACAGTTCCTATTCCCTATGCCTTGGAGAATGATCTCCCACAAAATGTAAAGACACCAAATGACTTCATAGCTCTCTCATGGTGGTAGACCTTTTGTATAAGTTAGAACAAGTATTCCAGATTTCTGATCTGCTACATTAATTTATTCCTGTGTCAGATTGCTTGAAGTTGCTGTCCCTAATTGTGTTGAAAAGGGTACAAGTGCCTTTGTGTAGGATAACTGTAAAATTTCTTTAAATAGTTACTTCTTTACACCTAAAGGCTGTTTGTTTGCAAAGCAGTTGATGCATGTTGGTGGGTAACATGGAAATAAGTATTTTCCTGTTGTGTGTGATCTTTTGGATAAAGTATCTCTTCTGTGCACATTTTTACAGAGGAGGTTAGCAGAATAATTAGTCTTGTGCTCTTTAAATGCCTCTAGAGCTGAAGAAGAGATTGTATAGCTGGGGATGAGAAGGAGTATTTCTGTGATTGTCCAGGAATGCAGGTTGACTCATCAGTAGATATCATCACCAGTTTTGAAAGCTGTGTTTTATTAATTAATATACATCTATAATTAACTGCCCTTGAAGATATAGATTTGAAATTCAGAAGGCTCAGATAATTCTCACTATGATTTTATTAGATGCTTCTCCATTTAAATGTATTGTTTTACTCAGGAAACTGTTATAGTCCATTAAATTCATTTGCTGTACCATTTAAAACAAACAAACAAACAAAAAACAACAAACAACAAAAAAAAGAAACCCCCCGAAATACCCCACAAACCAAACTGAAACCATACACGTGTTTTATTTTTTTAACTTCTCGTGGGAAGCAAAACC
>VZTL01041119.1:0-13030 GCA_013400535.1 Scopus umbretta
CAACCGGGTGGGGAGGGATGGACTAAGCATCCCGGGACACAAACCGGCAAAATGGCAACCCGCGAAGCCTTTTGCCCGGCCCTGAACCGAGCCCGCCGCCCGCGGGGAGAGCGGGGTGAGGCGCCGGGCCCGCCCTGTCTCGGCGGGTTGTCCCTTCCCCGGGTTGTCCCCTTCCCCGGGTTGTCCCCTTCCCCGGGTTGTCCCCTTCCCGGGTTGTCCCCTTCCCGGGTTGTCCCTTCCCGGGCTGAGGGAGAGCCGTCGTGGACCCCCTTTCTCCAGCGGTTCGCTGCTGAAAGGAATCATGCCTTCACGGTTTGTCTTCCAGGTTGCAGCCGTTTCCATTAACCCTTCAGTGTTGACCCCACGATCGACATCTTCCTCGCAGGCAAACAAGGCTTTTGGGCCTGTACTGGTCAGTGAAGGTAAAACAGCCCAGCCCAGCCTCTTATGTGCAGTTGTTTGTCAAAGTCAGCATCAGTGAACGAAGGAAAAATGGGATTAGGCTAAACAAAGAGTCCTCAGGCTGCTGTGTGGCGGGCTTGTCTGCAAAAAGAGATTTCCCTGGAACAGGGAATCCCCAACGGAAAGTGAGGCGCCAGAAAGGACTTGTGGGAAGAAAACCACAAAAGGGTGTTTTACTCCGCTTCTCATCTTTTTTATATTGTCACCCCAGGAGTGTGTCTACCCCCAGATATGTGGGAATGCTGTTTGCAGCGCTGCTTGTCGTTGCGGTCATGGTGGCATTTGGGATTTCAGGCCCTACTGTGGCTGCTCCAGGGAGAAAGCCAGAGTATGTCGCCCAGACAACACTAAAAATTAGTCTCTGTAATGCAGGTGAATCCTGGGACAGCGAGAGAAATCATAGTTGTGCCATTAAATGTGTAAAACAAACAAACCAACCCCCCTGCCAACCTTAACTCTGTGGGTACCAGCTCTCAACAATTTATTGTCTTCATACGAAGCTGTGTGTTTTTGATGGGTCTTGAGTCATCTTCCTAAATGTTTTTGTTACTGTGTTTCCTGGCAGCTTTTTGAATGATTTTTGTATTGTGTCCTTAGAAAAAAAACATTCTCATGTCATCTTCAGAGATTTTACAGTGATGGTGTTTCAGTGCCACATATTATCGGCAGACTTAGCTTCAGTCCATTACTGCGTCAGAAAGATGTAGCATAATCTGTCATAAATAATCCATAATCAGGCTATTCCCTTCATGTTACTGATGTATTCCAGCTGACAGGCTCGTGGTCACTTTATACAAGCTAATTTAATCATTCAATCATATTGGTTTTTCCATTTGATAAGACTTGAATGAGGTTTGAATTGGTAGACGTGGTCTTAGCAAAGAGCTGACAGACTGTCATTTTTTAAAGCATGGTTAGTGTTCAAGGGTGTTCTTCAAGTTCATTAAGTCTCAGTGACTACGGAGACTAAACAGTAGTTTTAATAATATTTCCTGGAAGGCTAGTAATTTGCTTCTCTTATAAGACTTGCACTGGTATGTTAGTCTGTTTGATATGTCTTTCACAGCTATTGTGATACCTTTCTGCGTTTACTGGTTTGGGGTTTTTTTTACTCCTTTTCCTTTGCTTCAGGTTGAAAAGATGGGAAACGCAGAAAGCAATGCCTATCAGAATCACCTTTCCAGATTCCTGCCTGAGGAGCAGTCCGACATTGATGGAGTATTTGATACCTTATCAGGATCGAGTGGCTCAGCTGGAGCAAAAAATGGCAAAGCTACAAAGAAAACTGTGACTCTGGCAGCACTACAGGCAAGACAATCTATTATTCCTAATATATGTGGGATGTAGTGCATTGAACGTAATTCTAGAAAGAAACTGAAGACGTGGCAATAGTTACTTTTTAAGGACTGCTCGTCTCAATTTAATACTTAATGTTTTGGGGCAGGGTGGATATTTAACTTTTTCATACAGTTTAACATGAGTAGTGAATTTCAAGTTTGTATTTGTGTCTTATATTGCACTGTTGGGTCAATTTGCAGCTTTCCTGATTCTGAAGTAAGTTGGGACATATGAAAATACTCTTACAGAAACCTGAAAAATGGGAAGAATGTTCTTCCCCCTGGAGTCTATAGTCTGTGATTATGTACA
This sequence comes from Scopus umbretta, assembly GCA_013400535.1. NCBI lineage: Eukaryota > Metazoa > Chordata > Aves > Pelecaniformes > Scopidae > Scopus > Scopus umbretta. The sequence continues at coordinate 2,110 of VZTL01041119.1, forward strand.
GATTTTCTTGAGAAGCTGTCACAAAGTCAGTTTGTATTTGGTTATTATCTTTCTCCCTCAATTGCATCACCGTCTCTAATCTTTTCACTTGCATTAAAAGGAGAGGATTCAGTTTTGCATGATTAAGCTGTGGCTCCCTGTTTTAGCTAATTAACATACATTATGCTTTCTGATTAACTTTGCATTCATTTTCTAATCAAGAAAGAAGAGGAAAATGATTCGTTGCGATACTTGATAACTTCAGTTAGGCAGGAACCAAGTGGCCAAATGAATGTTGGTATTAAAAGTGCATTTTTACATATGCTGCAGAGTTAATGGAATGAAATTAAAACTCCAGGCAAGAAGCAGGGTATTTAGAGGTATTTAGCAATGCATCTGCATACAGACCAGCCTTAGCTTTCCTTCAGCCTGGCTGTTTGTGGGCTATCACCAGTTTGGAAGCGGTGTTGCTGCTGCCCAGCCTTTCAGCCTTAATGTGACCAAGAACCTGGTCCTTGGTGTCTGTTATTTGACTGGGACCTGGGAGAAGTTCTCTTTCTAGCTTTGCCCCTACATCAATGTGACGTTTGATGAATGCTTGTCTTTTCCCTTCTTGCCTTTTTGTTTGCTGACTTAAAATCTTCAAAAGACTGCCTGTAAGTGCCTAATTCCATAGTGCGGGGACTGTTGCAATGGCATGCCTGCCTCGTAGGTGGCCTGAGCTAGATTGATGCATGGCAGATTTGATCTAGCAACAGTCTGGTACCATTGGCGAAGCCCCAAGCGTAACCTCATGTACTCTGCTCAGGCTCAGTGCTTTACTAGAAGCAAACCAAAGCAGGCTGCACCGCTAGCTTGGAAAGGAGGTAGAGCAGGTATCTCTAGACACTTTCTTGAAGCCACTTAAGACAAAACTGTCAGAGGTGTGAGTTTGTTAGATGTTTATTAAAGATTCCCTTTTTACAGGCCTTTTTCGCACCCCGGGTCTACTCATGGGAATGGCTGTAAGCATAACAAAGCAGTGCAACAAAGTTGGTGGTGGGTGGGAGAGGGTAGGGAGCAGGCAGGTAGTGCTGCAGTGTGAAGTAAAAAGCCCTCGGGTATAGTGTTTTTAACTATGTTCCCTGCTGCTTGTCTCACGTCGCACTTTTAGAAAGCCTCTCAAAGGCAGCTGTACCCCCCCGTGACCGTCCCTCCCTCAATATGAAGCACTCTAACGTGCAAGACTGCGGCTGCTAATTCTGCTTCTGAAATCAATGAGTTTTACCACTGACGTCAGCGAAGGCAGGGTAGAGCTTGGCGTATCGGATCTCGCCCTGTGTGCCCAGCAACAGCCGTTAACATCGAACAGGAGCGGCCCCGGTGGCTTCAACAGGCGTGGTATTGAGCCAGCAATAGATTGGTAACAGCAGCTCCGCCGAATAGAGCTGGAGTGCTTTTACGCAGCCGGAGCTCCATTGATTTCAGCATAGTCCCCGCTGGGCTTACACCCCTGAACACGAGCGTCAAGTCAGGTGTTCAGCACGTTATGCACAGCGCTTTGCGGAGTCAAGGCACTGTGCAATCACGTCCTAGCGTATGGATGTGTTTTAGATGATTTATTTTTAAACCGTGTAATTATCTGGAACACTCTGAAAGTTTCTCGAATCCAGAGTCAGCTCTTTCCCACAGTGTTGCGATGCATGATGATGTATAGCACTTAGATCTCAATTCAAAGGGCCAGTCATGCAATTTAGATGAATAAGTTTTGATTTGGACTGTCTTAACGTCAGGGGTGCCTTATAAAAATCAGGTGATCTGAGTTTTGTTCCGTGCTTTAATTAGATGTTGCTATGCAGAGGGAAACTTCTCAGAATTGTTTCTACATGTGCATGTAGGGTTAAACACATTGCCTGCATTGTCTTGAGGACAAAACCAAGATATGGGAAAAACTTTGGTTTTAAGTATGTGTGAGGTCCACTGTCAAAAGCAGGGTTAAAACACCATGTTAAGTGTTGGACTGGCAGAGCTGTAAGCCTTTACAACATAGTTATCATACAGAAATCGTTTGCTACTATCCTGTTAATGCTCCACAGTGCTGTTTTTTTTTTTAAGTCCATGGCATTTATAGAAAAACAGTATCAACGTAAATCACTAAATTGTATCAGAAAGGAGATACTAAAAAATAGAGATTTTTTTTTTTTTTTTCCTCTTGGAAAACCAGTCCTTTGACAAAACTTTGTCACTGATAGTAGATACTTGGTATTGAAATCCTTCATTCATAGTGGTATATCTCAGCACAGCTTAGCTGGAATATATTAGTTATTCTTCATTTTTAAAACATGTTCTTTGCTCTTTTTCTGACTGTAGGCGTATATGCGGGAACCATTACCAGAGCAAATGACTCTTCGGTTATACAATGGAATGAAAAGTATTGACCTGACTGGGAAATCATCTGGGCCGAGTGAACACATTGCTAAGGAGCAGTTTGTAATTTTTATGTCAAACCTCTTAAAAGGCAATGCAGATGAGAAGATTACCATAATAATGAGAATGATCTCCAAGACCGAAGGGCCTGTGAAGGGCAAAGAAATCCAAGAGGTAAACAGGCAGTTACATGTGTGTTGGGGGGACCGTAAGAGAGCAGAGGTGGGTAGGTAATTTGCAGGTAATCTTTAGAGCACAAGATTCAGAACAGGAATTCCTGACTTTTGTATTTTTTTAATCTCTCTACCACTGACTTGCTGGTCTGGGACAAGCAGTGTAGGCAAACCAGCTTATGTGGGATGACCCTTTCAGCTGGGGTGGGCTTTTCCACACTGACTTGCCTACTTTGGGAACCAGGATCTGGATTTTGGGGAGCTCACTGACTCATTTGTCTGATGGTTCACAGGCTCACTCTGAAGGGTGCAGACACTGGCTGTATTTAAGGGCCAGCAAGGGTTGTGGTGCGGCTGGTGTTTCTGGCAACTGAGCAACATGCTTTCTCGAGCTTTAGTTGCAGGACAGATGTGTGAATCAAATACGTAGCTTGCTAGGTGGAAGAGTTGGATCTGACAAAACAGTAACTCATTAGAAACTCCTACCAATGCAAAACTTGGACCTTCCCTCCCTCTTTCATGCCATATTTATGGAGATGCTTTGTGAAGTAACATTTACGAAACATTAAAGGATACTTTTCAAACTCATGACACTGAAATAGCATTTCTGTTATTTCTGACTCGTCATGAGGAGAGGTGTTTCTGCCATTGGGATTACAGCCTCAGTACTACTTGACTTTATTTTCAGAAAGTCCTTTGAAGCTCTTGGCAATTTTATTTAAGGAATGCCAAAATGGTGATGTTTTAACCTTTTAAGTTCACAGAGGATCTGGTCATGTCTGTAGTCCACGCACTGAGCTACAGGAAGGAACTGAGAGGTTGGAATTTGGAGAATACTAGGGATTCTGAAAGTGGAATAAAGGCTCTGGCTTCTCAGCTGCTATCAGAATTGAAGCTTTCAGGTAAGTTGCAGTAATGTAGTATATCCCAGAATGGCACAGAGCTCACGTAATTACTGATTCACAAGAATTTTTCTCTTTGCGTCCTATCTTTGAATTTAAATGGCGAGACCAGTATTTCAAACCTAGTGCTTTGCAAATGGCTTGGGAATTTTATTTATTTTACCTTCCCATTTTTCTCCCCCAAATTCAGGAGAGCTGTGGTTTGAAGTCCTGGTTTCAGTGGACATGCAAAACTATTTCTCATGGAACATGGCTGTTTTACAAATACCTGACTTGCAGGTGACAGGCATTGAGGTGCATGTGCATGTATTTATGACTGTAGGTCCTTTTGCAAAGCCTAGGTTTACCTTTGCCCTGTTTTAATAATGGATTTTGCTGCCTTGCAAAGAACATCTCATATGTGGTAACCAGGAGTCCCTGTTTCTTGATCGTGACAACCCAACCAGTGGATGTCACAGGGAAATGTTTCTCAGTTCTGTGGATGCATCTGCTTCATGTTGTTGGCGCTTTATTGTTGCTGGCTCCTTTCATATGTGGTTTCCTGTCCATTAAAATCATGGCATATTGTGTTTACACTTAAAAATCAACGGATTATTTTCCAGAGGGAAGGTACAGACTAGGAGGCTTACTACTGTCCACGTGTGTCTTATTGTTTAGATGGGACAAAACCTGTGGGTCCTCAGCTGCTGGAGACCAATTTTGATCAAAGTGTCATTGAGGATTGGGTGTACCGAGTTCCACAGATCTCAGTTTTCCTCAGTGTTGTTATCAGGCAAGGCCTCCATGTTCTGCATTCTCTCCCAGACCAAACTAAAGACATAGTCAACCTGGTTCCAGTCTGCAAAGGCCTCAAAGGAAGAGGACTTGTCAGTCTCTTTGACATCCCATCCGTCATATACATCAACTCCCATCTGCCTGCAGAGCTACAGCACAAGTGGCGGCTTTTATTTTCTTCTAGGCTTCATGGAGAAAGCTTTTCACAGTTATGCGGGCACATAGTGAACAAAGGTCCTTGCATAGTGATCTTAAAGGACTTAGATGGTTATATCTTCGGTGGGTTTGCATCTCACTCCTGGGAGGTGAAGCCACAGTTTCAAGGTAAAACTCACTTTTCTTTGTCTAGTATCTCATGGCTCTGGTAAACGTTGCCTATTCTGTACAGGTACAAGAATCCTGTCCACTTAATGGATACTGTCATTTTACTGTCATGACACACAGTATTTCTTGTACTTCCAAGTGTATTTTCTTGTGGCAAAAAGAACACTTATTTTTGAAAAATATAAAATACATGCTAAGTTATTCCTGCTTTGTACCCAGTCAGGCGTATTACCGATTAACGTTTATCGTCTGTCTGTTATTTGATAAGACTTCTAAAATTGCAGGACTAATTGATCATGGAACAGGTTTTCTTTTCAGTGAAATCTGTCAACCCCTGTAGCTGCATCAGTTGAAAATGAAACAAAAATGAAGGAAATGCAGCATAGACGATGAATTAGCGTTTAAATAAGATGTCCAGCAGATGGCAATCTTCTATCTCAGAACAGCTGAGCCAAACGCCAGCTTAATCCTCCTGTTGCCATTTGTGCACTGTCTTTGTTTCCCTTTCAAAATCCAGCAGCAAAACGGTCCTCTGGACAAGCTAAACTTTTTGTTCCCGTGAAACATCTGGGGAGAAGAGAGGGGTTTTCTGTAACTCTTTGGAAAGAACTTTTGTGATGGCTTGCCAAAAAAAAAAAAAAGACTCTGGATAATCTGTCCTGCTGGGAATCCTCACTTTTGCTACATTAAAAACTCAATTCTTATATTTAATTGGTATTTGATAATTACCACTTCAGTTAGTTAATATAATGTTATGTTACACTGATTACACACACTTCCCTTGCATTTTTTCATGATAGAATAACACACGTAGCGTACTAGGCAATCACACCACAGGTCCCTCTGAATACCGAGCTGGGCGTAATGACAATTGTACTTTAAATCATTGGTCCTAGACTGATCTGTATGTCAGTGTAGTCAGAACTGAGGGGTGTCTGCACTCAGATCAGTATGTACGAGTCTAGCAGTCAGCCAGTTTTAGATGATACAATGCAAGCAAGCCTGTCACAGGTGTACCCTTACATAGTAATGCAATGTACCAGTCATGCCTCTGACTCTGCCCTCGGTCACAGCCATATAATCACATTGATTTCTGTGACCCTGCACAGAGTTAACTGAGAATAAACAATAGGTCTAGATCTTGATGAGAGAGAGGTATTGGCTTTCTGAGATTGCAGCTGCTGTCTTTGATTTATTCAGCTGCACTTCTTCAATATTTTTTTCTTGCCCTGTTGGTAGGCAAGTTATTGCTTGGCCAGTTGTCTGACCTCAGATGCTTTTCTGTTTACAGGTGACAACAGATGCTTTCTGTTTTCTGTTTTCCCCTCTCTTGCTGTATACACATACACAGGGTATAATGACCACTACATGTATTTGAACCATGGCCAACAAACAATGCCAAATGGACTTGTAAGTATTAAGAAATGACAATTTGGAAATTGGATTTGTGGCTGGTGTTTGCGTTTTTTGCTTCTGTTACTGTCAGCAGATTTATTTCACTTGTTATTCTCTGGGGAAGCTTTCATCCCTTCTCTGTGCTATTTGTGCCACGCTTTTAGTAGGAGGATGTTCTTCTTTTTTTGCGTTAAAGCATCAGTGTGAAGCCTGAACTATGGATAGCGATAGAGAACCGCTTACAGTACTGATAGAGTCTATACTTTTCTTTACAGCTGATATGTATATTGAAGTACTGAATCAACTAAGATGGAATTTATTTGTGTCTGACCCAAGTAGGTGGGCTTTATGTAGGTTAGATTTATAGAGGTTCTGGGAAGGAATCTTTTTGCCAAGTTCGGTTATCACGGAAGCCCTTCTAGCAATCCTCCCTGTTGTCTGGAATAATTGACTGCGTGTATCCACATCATTGAAGCAGCACAAGCTAGCTGATCTGTGTAACTGGCGATCCTTCACTGGCTGTTCTCACTGCCACACTTTCTAAATTCTGGAAGGTTGAGAAAGCCCAACAGGATTAGAGTACAAGAGCTGCGTGTAGGCTGCTGCTGTTGTGTAACGACAGTGGCAGGAGCTTCTTTTACTCAGGTCCACAAATGAGCTCTCCGGATGCAGAGGAGTTTCTACAGAGGCACAACACACTGCCTGTTTTGTAAAGTGCCTTACGGCCTTGTGGCTTTATGTGCCCACAACTTTAGGAATTGCAGCGGTCTGGAGTAAATTTGCTCTAAAGAAAGCAAACAACATCAAATTACGTTATTTGTTTCTGTGGATACTTTTCTAAATGGAAAAGAGGCAGCAAAACCCAAGCACTTTCAGCCTGTTTAAAGTGGCACTGTTAGTCAATAAACAAAAGCCAGTGAGCTAAATTTCTGGCATGAGATGTGTTCTGTAAAGGGTAGAGGGAGGGCAGTGTCACTCAGGTAAGTTCTTATTTGTCTTCAGGAATACCAGATTTTGCTACAGAAGCCCAGGTTCACTCAAAATACCCTTTTTCTCCTATCCATGGAAGTGTGGCGTAAATACTGAAAATAGCAATTTATTTTCTAGGTTTCGTAACTTGCCCGGTCTGTTTTACATGCGCAGCAAGCGTTTAATGTGCTGCTTTGGTTCACAGGGTATGGGTGGACAACATGGTTACTTCGGACTCTGGATAGACAGTGACTATGGGAAGGGACACAGTAAAGCAAAACCTCGATGTACCACCTACAACAGTCCCCAGCTGGCAGCTAAAGAGGATTTTACGCTGGATGCCATGGAAGTTTGGGCAGTGGGAGACCTCCCTGAAAGTGCAGGGGTAGGTGAACCTGTGAAATTATGTCCTGATTGGAACAGGAGATGCAAAGGCAAAACTTGCAGTTGCACTTTTCTGATTAAACACTGTCTCTCCATTGTAATGAATAATGTTTTCTTTAACTGGCCCTGTGGTGCCATATATTTTGTAGCAAGAAAATGGCAAAACAGCAGCGGAATTATTGAGGGTGCCAACAAGAAATAACATCAGGAGCCAGGAAATGATAGAGTCAGAAGAGCTGTACTTTATTCTGAATTTCAAAAGGCCTTTCTGATATTGAGAAATGGTCTCCGGAAAGAACCTCCTTGGGGGGGGTTCATTAAAACCCAGTATTTGTAAAACAGAGAGAATGCACTGGAAGGTCACACGTAAAGCCTGATGTATAGTTCAGGACAAGAACCCGAAAGATTTCTTTAGCAGTAACTTTAAATTTACTATTGTTTACAATAAATTTATGTCAATAGATTTATGGTAGCCTTTCTGGCTGGTTTATTTCTGGGAATGAGTAGGAGACCTCTTTCCAGTCTCCTCTGTCCCTGTAATTTGTTCTCTTATTAAACTGTCTGGTCTGCACATTTTGGTGGTGGGTGGTTTTTTTTTTTTTAATTTTTATTTCATTTCATACTAAATTTGTGTGCTCTGTCTGTTCAGAGGACACATAGCTCTAAATAGAAACAGAACAAGTTGTTTATAAGAAATGGTGAATTGTGCTTGCATCTCTTCTTTATAAAAAAGTTCACGTCTGCGCTTCAAACTGAGGTCAGATTAACCAGGATGTTCTGGCTGGCTTGTAACCTGAATAAACTTGAAATAGTTCACTGTCATCTTAGAAAAAGTTTATGACTATTTTGTGTAACAGCAGCAATAAAAATCATTTGATGCATCCCAGTGAATCTTAAATGCCTTACTCGGAAAGTATATATGCTTCATTGTGACAAGCTTGCAAACTAGATTACTTGCAGACTTTTGAGGATGTGTCTTTCTTGTAGCCTGATATTGATTCATTCATAATGACATTTTAAATTGACTATATTTTATTTTGTTTTGAAGGCGAAAGGTAAGAAGAGTATCCTGGATGTAGATCCTGAGGCTCAGGCCTTGTTGGAAATGGCTGGAAAAAGTCGTCAGAGCGAAGGTCTACGAGAACCCATTGAAGAGGATGATGATGATAACTAAAAGAATCACAGTAATAGGAACCCCACCCCCCCCCCTTTTTTTTTTTTCTCCTGAGTGTTAATGTTCCTTGTACATATTTTTTCCTCATTTTTTTCCTTACATTTACCTAATTATCTTGGACAAAGCTTAAGCCTCATACTTATGTAAAATTTAGGTCCAATACAATTTCCTGCCTGAAGGGTTTTGTTTGGGGAGGACAGAAAAATTAACTAGGTACTTAATCATTAGACATCTCTCGGTTCTAGCTGAATATGAATTTGCTAGCATTCTTGATAGATCCTGTCTGCATACAGAATTAAAAACAAAAGACAAAGTTATTGACAGTACGGCTTACTGACTTGGAGAAATGATATGTATTTATATAAAGACCACTCAAGACACTGATTAAGCCTCTTACACCTCAGCTGCACATATTTATTTGCATGCAATGAAATTAGTCAGCGAAGCTTGCAAATTGTAGTGATGTCTTACACTGGTAAACTTAGAATAGTCCACATGATTCCGTATGAAGGATGCTATTAATTTGCATTGCTCCAGTTAAAGCATTAAGTTGTCTAAGTCAGATTTTCAGCAGGTGACTTTATATGTGCCGTAAGACGTCCAGAATGCTACGTACACAGCATCTGGTTTTATAGTACTACACTACACCTTAGTGCATTTCACTTAAGATGCTTCTGCAGAAACTTGCCTATTGCTTTTTAAACTTCATAGAACAGAACTGTTGGAGTCATTCAGCTATATTTATCCTAAGAATGGGCTGCACCTCCAGCAGAAGTTGTCTGGGGAAGNAAGAATGGGCTGCACCTCCAGCAGAAGTTCTCTGGGGAAGGTACCTTCTTTCGTAGCCTCGCTTGAGACTGGCGTAAAAGATCAGGCTGTAAAAAGGATTAAGTAAGAAGCATTCACAGTTAATTGGGAATAGTATCTGCAGATTCCTTGTTTGAAAAAAAAAAAAAAAAAGAAAAATCAGGTTTATGTCTGTAACATGTTTAAAGAAGACTGCTGTATGCTTTATTTCCACATAGTTAATCATTGCTGTATTATGGAAAAAAATGCCTGCACGGTGAAATGTAACTAGTCACTTGGGGTTTTCTCTCTCTTTCGTTGGCTGTTTGCCAGGCAACGCCTGTTTTGTCAGGTCTCTCACACTCAGGGCTTTTTCTACTTGAATCCGTCCACATCTATCAGTAATTATTATTTGACCTTGCTAATTCTTTGTGTAGTTAACTTGTCAAAACTAACCCCAATTTCTACCAGAGACTGTCATTTCTAACTCAGCAATTGTGTTTGGTTATTAGGATGTATGATTGTCAGTCTTTCTCCTCCTAAGGAGGACTGTATCAAATCCCCTTTGTCCTAGCATGAATTCATCCTCCGTGCAGTTTAGAGCAAAAAAATTACTGCGATTGCTGATCACGTGGCCTTCCTTCAAATTCTTTCCCTTCACGTTTTCTTGTATGTGGTCTTTTATTTCCCCACCCAGTGTTTTTCACAGGGAGCCAGATTTGAATATTCTGAATAATCTGCGCTTGTGCCTTAATGTAGATCCTATTTTTTAAAATGTTATTAAACAAAACTTAGCCTTGACGGGAGAGCATGAAGAAATCACTCCAGCCAGACATCCTAGAACTCAACAGTGCATTTTGGCATGCTACTATAACTAATGATTGGGGCATATATGTTATTTGGTCCAGTACAGAGTATGCTGTGAAGGGCCTGAGCGAACGTCCTTTTATCTTGTATTTGCTTAAATAAACCAGACAGTCTCCCAAGTTTGTAACACATAGGAAAAAATGTAAGCATTAAAACAGTTACACTGATACTTCTGTATAATTTTCTTCTTTGTATATTTTAGTAAGAATTTTAAATGGTACAAAGTAGAGAGTGCTACATAGACAGCAAGTTAAGTACCTGATGCTCTCTGGAAGCGTGGTGATGCTGGTTTTTGTTTTAACCTTCTCCCACCTTCACTTAGGCACTAAGCATACTAAACACTTGAGGTGGTTGGCATACAAGAATGAGACATGATTGAATTTCTTCAGTTACATATAAACAACTAGACTTTCTTTCCCTTCCATCACAAGGCAGAGACTTTTCTGTGAGGCCTGAAAGCATTTGCAAAGGGAGGGTGAATTGCACAAAGCTACTCTTCACCAAAAATATTTCGGTGGCCAAGTTTTCTTTGATTTAAAATAAGTATTGGTATAGCTCGTTCTTTCTAGGCTATGAATCGAAAATGTAATCCTGTTTAAACACCATCTTGTGAAGATCAGCGTAGTATTTTGACCTCTGAAATTGTGTTTTATGACAAGGTTGTATTTGAGATTCTTCATCTGCACTTTGAAGTGAAGGTATTAAGCTGGGGCAAGAAAACTGACACTATGCCACTTATACCAAATGTATCAGTGAAGCATTATTTACTAGGAAACCACTGATCCAAC
>VZTL01041136.1:372-16127 GCA_013400535.1 Scopus umbretta
ATAACTAGCTTTTTTATATGATTTCATTCCCAAAACATACTTTCTGCTAGTTGTTACCAGATAGAATAATAAAATGGAAATTGCTTTGTTTTGACAAGTGTTGAGTAAAGCTTGCCATGCTTCAAAACATTCCGGAGTATTTTATATAACATATAGGTTAACCAAAAAAACATATAATCAAGAAAAGAGAAAACCCAAATGTTCACAAAAAGGCGTATGCTCCCTCTGTTTCGTACACTGATTAAACACCACTTATCGTACAATTTGACACAGTAATTACACCAAATTTTTTCCATGCAAAGGCTGAAGGTAGAAAATGTTCATGACGTTTTCGCATTTCAGTATGATTCTCCAAATTTGGCTGCCTCACCAGTCATATGCCAATCAGGTGTACCAGGAAATAAAAGATGAAAGCACAAAGGTTCTACAGAATGCTCCCTAGCAGCAAGAAAATATAACTTGCAATAAATTCACCCAACAGCTCGCTTTGCCAATCAGCAGTTCCTGGTTGTATGGTCTCTGCTAGCCCTTTTTCTTAAAGAAACTGCATGCAGCCTGCTCAAAAAAAGTCGGAAAATTGAATAAAACCTACCATAGCAGGTGATAAATATCATAAATCTAAGAGTAAATAAATAGCATGTGATTTTTCTTAATGAGGAACACAAACTACCTACACTGAGTGACTTATATGAGGGAGGTTGTGGAGTCTACACAGTTCTTAAGTACGTGCATGTCCTATTCATTTGAGAAATCCAATCAGTATGACTGGCAGCTGCGGGAGGTTGCCTGAACAGTGTTGGCTAGATGGGGTAATTCTTTTTTTAGGCATTTCTATGCGGGAAAAATTCCTTGCAGAAATGCAATTATACCAGTAAAACATGTTTCCACTAGTCTGCTTTACACTACTTCCCTGAACTCCCTTGCTAATGTGTGTTCTGCCTGCAATAGAAGGGTTTCCAACACAGTATTTTTCCTAGTGCCTGTTACTCATTATTAAAAAGGAGGCATTACTAAACATCCACTCGGAAACAGCCCCTAGAGACTATTCTTTACAGGTTCTCATTAGAGCTGGCTTAAACTTTTAGTTTCATTCTGGTTGAAAATAATTTTTAAGTTTAAAAACACCTGTGCAATATATCAAATAGATTTTTGAAAACATTCAGAACATTACGTTTCTCAAGGCACGTACCTACACAAAGAGAAAGACAACCCACGTAATGCCACAGGAGATAAGGTAGATATGACAAGGAAAGGAGAAACTACACAAGCAGGAACCAGGGTTAACCAAGACCTAATCAAGTGAAAGGCCAGTCCCCAGAAGGTCGCATTTATTCACAGAAAAATAGGATCTTCTTCCCTTCAGCCAGAAGAAAACAGGACCACAGGTGGGAAACTAATGCAAGTGATTGTTTGGAGCCAGCATAACAAAAAGCATTTTTCTGCTATACATATTTTAAGACATACCACCTGCACAATTGAAGTTTGTAAGTATAGAGTGCTTGTAGAAACTTTATTAGCTGTAGATATTTCCATAACACCGTCACAGCTGCTGACAGCTCTTGGAGATAACAATCACAGTACACTTTTATCGCATTTCCAGACACTGAACTCCTGTGGGGAAAGACAACAGGGCTGGAGAGTATTTAGGCTAGCCTGTGGCTGGGTGGATAGGTAAGAAATTCAGATCCGAGTTCTCCATAAGCAGAATAATGCAACAGTCTGTGACTTGTGCCTGTGCTCTGATTACAAGACTACTGGATGCTACATTACCTGTAGTATCCCTTTCTTATCTCTGGGTACAGTTGTACCTGTAGTATTTTTCACGTGGAGAGCAACACGGTAAGTAGACGTGTAACGTATTTTGACTATAGCCACTCATTTGCTTCCCAAGGGGAAGATCAGTGAGGTAACACTCAGTCTGAACAGCCCTAAGTGGGAACATCTCCCCTTGACCCTTCTAATGTCGGTGGAGTAGGATGAACTTACCCAAAGCCCTATTCAGTATAGTTAAGTTATACTGCTGGTGTGTACTGCCTGCTGGAAAGAGGCGTGGAGGTATTCTTGACTAGAGATAACCTCAAGAAATCAGTCTCCAGTATAAAGTCTCTGATAATGGCACACTTTCACAAGCAGAGAGTTGAGGACTGAATTCCTGGACATCCAAAATTCTTGACCTGTGATCACACCGGAAGACTGCAGGGTACCTACAGAGTGATCCACATCCCAAGCCTGCTCCCTAACTATTGAACTATTCTTCTCTATTGTAAAAACTTCTTAACGGCTTCTAAAATACCAGCTACCTAAATTTCGTTTTTTCTCTTTTGGAACCCATGCATTACTTCCCGCTCAAAATTTGCGCTATTCCGTATGACAGAGAGAATACCTAATGATAGGCAAGTTTTGTTGAAGCCAGTAGCTAATTTAGACCTGGCTTTCCTTAACAAACCAAGAATCTTCATCTGTCCTTTTAAGTTATCCTCAAAAGACTTTATTTCAACACTGCAGATGAAGACACAGTCTTTTTAAATAACTGTTTTATCCTCTTTGGGAGGCAATTAAAGAGTGCAAGAAATTACCACCTTCTGTTTCTATTCTTGTCATGGATGGATAATTGGTTTGTTTTAAGAGAGGGAAAACTACTCAGACATTGGCAGTTTCAACATTTCTAACTACTTAAAGATTATCAGTGCAAAAGCAGTTCTGTCAAATTGAAGGATGAGATTTCTAATAGGTCCCCTGAATTTACATGCAAGCAGATGCACTCCACAGCAGCCAGTATCTGCCAACTATGGGACCACTCGGGTCACCAGAAATGCATACCTCGGCAGACGCCTTCATCAACCCAGCTCCTGCCATCACCTCCCTATCTTTCTTCTATCTGGGACATTGACAAAGTTATAAACAAAACACAAGTAAGTCTTTCAAGACCAGGACCCAAGTGTGTTTTTCCTCTCCCTGGTACATCGCTGCAACGGTGCTACGTTGTTTTACCTGGAAAGCCAGCTGCACGTTACATCTGAAGGCTAATCAGGAATACAAAATGAAGTACTGCAGATTGCATCGCATTGACGAAGCGTTCATGTTTCGAATTAAGCCCTGTCAATAGGTTTTAAGTTTCCTGAGTTTCAGTAAATATATCCAGATTAGGAAGAGGTTAAAAAGGAAAATGATGAATTACAAATTCAAGAACATGCTTGTTACCCTACCCAGCCTGTGCAGGAAGGAGGAAATGATGTTCTGTTTGTGTTCCAAAGCAGTTCTGTTCTGTCAGCATCAATTAGAAGCATGATCTATGTCAGCTTTTTGTCAATACTGTAACTAGTTTAGAGATTGCTCTTCAACTACAGTCTGGGAATCACCTTTTGGAAAGACAAATCTATACAATCACTAAAATGGATCAAGAGTGGACAAGGGAATTACAGAAAGTTTCTGAATTGGATGTATCCACAGTGCACACACTTAAACTTGAAGGCTTTGAAATTCAATTACAGAAACTAAAATAACTGGCCATAATGTTTTCTGTTATCAGATACATAGCAATAATTTTCCCTTCCTTCCCCTACCCCAGCAAAACAAATTTCAATTACTTTTTCCTAATCAACAAACTTGACCTTCTGAGTCCTTCAACAAGCGTACATCTCTTAAAGTTAAATAATACATCATAACTGTAGAACACAGAGCAGTTTTGATGTGTAGCATCCTAGTTTAAAAAGTAAGTATTAAGTGCTTGTAATGCATCTGGACTAACCAGATAAAAAGCTGAACATGGCAGACACAGCCATTGTACTTAACAAGTAACTCCTGGAAAATGAATGTGCACATAATGTATTCCCCGTGTTCCTTCAGCCTTTGTATGAGACATGCATGGTGCGAGCTCTGCAAAACTCATCGTATGTCTGGAAGAATGCTCAAAAAACATCACCTTTGCAGTCATACAAGCTGAAAATTCATAGGCGTTATTTTCCCTCAGAATCTGGCCCTACACTGCAACTTGCTCAGAGGCCAAAAGACATATCACTGATTGTGTAATTTTCCATAAACAACTCGGGTGGCTAAAACCAAGGTCAAAAGCATGACCTTAACAGAAATATGTGGTACAAGCACTTAGTAGATAGGTTCTTGAGCTGGTATTTGGCTAGAGCATAGTATGATGGCCAGGTTTACAACACATTTCTCTCCCTTTAGGTGAGTGTGATCAGTAAGGGCTGTGATCTGCAGTCAGCATGGTGGTTCTACTAATGTCTTAGGATATACATGGATACACTAGCAAAAGTACTTTCCCTGATAATAGAAACTGTCCAGACGACAACTTCATTTCTGAGGCAAATTTTGAGATTTCAAGCCTTTCATGATTTTTGAGGAACAGAACTGATATATGAATTTTTCACTTAAGGGACAAGTTGGGAGGACTTTGTAGTCAGCTTTAGCTCAAGAACCAGCACATTAAAGGCTTCAGCTTCACCTGATTCATCAGTCACTTGTCTTTCCAGATTGCTTCTGATGGAAGGAACACTGTGATAGGCAAGACGCCTGTCCTAGCTGATCAGGCTTTTTAGCACAAAAAATTATTTCAATAACATTTGAGATGGAATTAAAAAAATTCCTACATAGCAAGATACATTGACAAAATGACCCTGTTTAAAACATTACAATTGCATCTAAGCTGTCTCAGCTAAAATCTGCACCAGAAAAGCATTCCAAACCTTTTCCTCTCAGTCCTCCCTCTTCCTCCTTCAACATTATATGGCTGGGAATCTGGTTTTACATCTCCACCAGAAAAAAAAAAAAAAAAAAAGCAAAAAAAAAAAAAAGCAGCATTTTTAGTTGTCAGAGGAGCAGAGAAGAAAAGAGAAAACAAATAGAGAGTTGCCAAGGTTACTGACAATCCTTGCTGAAGAGATGAATGAAATTGATAGGGAGGAGACAGGTATAAAAAGATACTCAATTTCTACAGTCCTCCTATTTCAGATGTGACTGGTCCTAGACTTTTCTTTTTTCTTCTGGGAAATTTAAATCAATTTGTATTCAACTGAATGCTTCATATGCTGCCTTGCAAATGTAAGACTCAAACAGTATACATGAAATTGTCCTAGCCTTTAACAGTGTCGATCTGCTAAAGCTCCTATAAACCACATTATATTCAAATGATTGAGGTACATTTATACTGTCTCAAAAATCTGAAGCCAGAAATAGTAAAGCTAAAAATAAACCCTTTTCTTCTGCCCCAAGAAAGAAGAATGAAGAAGATGCCATTCATCCTAACCATACTGAAATCAATTAGCTGTTGTGCCTGAACTTGAAGACAGTAATTTCTTAATTGTGTCTCATAAGCCCTCTATTGCAAACAAGTTATTTCCCCTTGTCTCAGAGACAGAGAACAGCTATTTTAAAATGTGAAGATGAAAGTTTCCCTATCATGGAATTCTAATGTAGTGTTGATCTAAATCTATCTAGGAATAGCCAGTTAAAACTGGAAACAGCTTTCTGAAACAGTGCTATATTTAATGAAATTATCTAACAACCAATCTCCTGCAGCGCTGAAATTCCTAATCGGTTTCTAGCTCCTTTCTAGTACAGCAGATTATTAGGAGAGGGATCATAACAGCTAACTACAATAGCAACCTAGAAATGAAGGAACTCAGCTGGGTTTGCTTTCCAGATGATGCAGTCTTTGTCTTTGCATCCTCACAGTATCACAGCTCTACTAAGTCAACACTTTTAATATACTGCTGGGGGATTAGTATGTTCGTTTCTTTCTCCTCTTTCAGGGACAGAGAGGTGAAGAGTTAAATTTCAAGATCACTTTAGGAGCCGGTGGCAGAGCAAGGAACGAAACGGACTGGATGTAACCAGTGGTGTGAAAGGAGCAAAGCAGCCCTGTAGCTTTGGCGTGAGAGCAGAGAGCACACTGTACACGCCTGGGGTTAAGATGAGGGGAAAACTGAAGCCCCCTGTAAATCCACACCTGAACAGAGTAAGCAGGTGACCCAGAGCTCATCAGTCCCAGTCCAGAGTGTTAATTATCCTTCACCACAGAAGACCGATCAAGAGAGGAAACGAAGACAGTAGTGGATATTAGGGTGTGCACTGACATTGACCTCAGCAAGCAAAGGCTATCCAACCTGTCAGCATAAAGGAGGGAGAGTTCTGAGCCGTCCTTCTCACTCAAGGACCTCTTTATTTGTCCATGTCCTCGGTTCAGTGGCCCCTGCAATGGCAGGAAGCAGTTGTTGTATCTGGCACCCCAGAGAATGAAGGGCATGTACCTTAATCCATTACTACTGAAGTTACTTATTAATTTCAGGAACAATGAAATTCTCTCAAAGAATAAAGATTTGAAGATCAATTGCTTCACTAGCATACCAACCAGTCTTCAAAGGAGTGGGCGTACTCCTTCCCCTCAGCCATACGCAAGTATTTTACATTTTCTGGTTTGATACAGATTCCTCCCCTACCAAGTTGACTAGTTGAAGTGGAAAGCCCCACAGAAGGATAATCGAGGAATCGCTTCAGATTCATAGCCACCGACTGCACCATGCCCATGATTTTACACCACTGATTTTCAATCAGATGGTGTGGACTGCTGGCTACAAAATTATGTTTGCTACTAGTAAGTTTGTTTTTCTTAGCCACCTTTCACAGGGCTCTCCAACACAGCCTTAAGATCCCATCCTGAAAGCCACTACTCTGTGAGAGAAAAATAGCATTGCAACAGTAAAGTGCTCAAGCACCATGTCATGGTTGAACCCTGCAGGCAGCTAAACGCCACACAGCCGTTCGCTCGCTCCCCCCAGCAGGATGGGGGAGAGAATCGGGGCGGGGGGGGGAAGTAAAATCTATGGGTTGAGATAAAGACAGTTTAATAGGACAGAAAAATAAGGGATAATAATAATGGTGATGATAATAAGCTGATGATGATGATGATGATGATGATGATGATAATAATAATAATAATAATAATAATAATATATCTGAAGCAAGTGGTGCACAATGCAATTGTGATATCAACATTATTCTCATACTAAGTCCAAAACACAGCACTATGGCAGCTACTAGGAAGAAAATTAACTCTATCCCAGCCAAAACCAGGACACACCAATGATCTCAATTGCTAGAAATTAGCTACTTGATTTCCAGTCACTGAGCTAATTTTTTTCAGCTATTATATTCCAGACTCTCTTTTGGTATCAAAGGCTTATTACCCTCCTAACCAAACAAACCTTAAGTCATTCCTGTGGAGTTTTTAGATCCAAAGATCTAAAACTTTGGACCAGAAACAGACTAGGAGTTACCTGAATTGCATGCAAGGACCGCGCATTTGAACATTAAAAGACAGGCCCCCAGCACTGTAGGTAACTTGGAACTTCTGCCAATTAGTCGTATGCATGTCATCTACTGCTAGGCATTTAAACTGGAATCGCTCTGTACTGAGCAGAGAGGTGGCAGGGGAGAGGGAAACAATCTAACGGAAACGGGGCAGCTCTGAAAACAGCCAAGTTCCACTTGCCAAATGCATCAAGGATTCTCCAGTTTCAGAAACTGTCGCAGTCCCAACGCTCTCCATCAGGCCTTGCCAAGCTCTCAAATCCAACAGATCGTTTTTTTGGGTAACGTATTGCATGAGACTAGGACCACATTTGTGCGTGTTACGAATAACAAGTAACAGGCTATGGTTGACTTGCCTCCATTACAGTCCTAAAAAGTCAGTTCTTATTTCAAGATTGTTTTTTTTAGAAGCCTGATGCAAAATACAGATTAAAAATCTGCAGCCAGCTTGGTAAAGATCTTACAAGCAGGTTTTTTTGTAGGCTGCTTACAAAGTGAAGACAAATTATCTACGTTTTCAGAGTCTTACTTCTAAATAAAGAAGGAGACTCTCTGGGAAGAAGTATACTTTGGGATGGAAAAGAAAGCATTTTTGATGACTTCTAATCTTCATTATTAACCTCACCAATCATGACCCCTGGAAATTAATTAAATTTTATAGCAACAGGAAGTTCACCTGAGGCAATAATCTAATGAACCAAGGTAATATGAACACTGCAATTCTTTGAGCTTCTGAAGCAAGCAGGACTGGTCCACAAAAGTAAAACATAGAACTGTCTTTTGGAAAAAGGTCCTTCAGAGGAAAGAATAAGATAAACCCCTCATAACTGCTTGGCTCCAGACTAGCGCTTTTGGAAAAGTAGATTGGCAATAAAATTGTAAGAGAACATCACCCTGGAAATAACATTTAACATTACAAGACTCTTTTGAGTGGTGGGAAAATTTTATCACTTTGCAGAAGGGGAACTGAGAGGCACAGACATTAAGACTTGGGTTCATTCTAATGTTCTTCTAATGTAAGTGACAAAACTTGGTGTCTTAACCAAGAGGTCACCAGATTCCCTGCATGGCAGTCCAGCATCTTACTGGACACAGATCGTAAGGTGGTATCTGCCAATGAAGAAGACAAGGAGTTAACTACCTTATTTCAGTAAATACTGTTCTTAACTGAAACTTTCCCAGCTCAGGCCCACAACATACTGTATATTCTCCTTAGAGTCTTATCTTCCGCAGCAGCACCCATATTTAACTGGGATGTTTTCTGTTTCTGCACTGACTCTGTAAACATCTCTAGAACAGACCAGAGAAAAGAATTGTTGTACTTGCTTTACTTACTGAGACCTAATCCTACATGGTTTCTGTAAGCAACAATAAGATTCCCTTCAGTCAGACCCTTCTCCTAATATTTTACAATTTTGATGGAAGTAAGCATCACTACCAAAACCGCAGTTTCAAAAACTAGATATTTGTCTGATTTAGATCATCTTAGAAGGGGGTGAATCAGGATCAAAATCAGCATCCTCAACTGTATTTTATAAGTAAAGGTGAAACTGTTCAAGCATTGGTTCTATGTAAGGTACAATTAGCAGGGAGAATTTCAAAGTATTCTTTTAGGGAGTTTTGAGTATTTTGGACAACAGACTCTTTATAATCAAGTTGGTAGATATGAGAAATCCCATTTCAATAGATTTCTGTCAGATAATACAGAAAAAGATCTAATTAACAAGTTTTACATCGGAGAAGAAAAATTGTAATGACAAGTTAGAACTTAAATCTTTGGTTAGCACTGACAGGTCAGCTAAGACAGTTATCTTTAAACTCACACAGCAGCAAAAAGAAGGTGGCAGTTGCCATTGTCCACCATGAAAAGGATTATAAAATAAACTTGCTGAGATTCATTGTGCCACCAACCCTTGAAATGCATATGATTGAAAAAAGCCACATCACCACAGGACTTTATCATTTCTCTCCTGGGTCCCTAACTCATCTAATGTTCTCTATATTAAGCAAATTTATGTGTGGTAGAGTTTGAACAGTTATTTATTTTCTTTCTGACAAAGAAAAATGCGGTTATTTAGTCAATTTCTTAATTGTAAAATTATGAGCTTACTGGATTAGAAAGTTCATTCCATTGCAAAACCATTTCTCAAGTCAGAGGCAAAGAACTGATACAGAATATATCTTAAAGAGCCTGGATTTGTCACAAAAGACATAAGAGCCCATGATCATTTGCACTATATATTACCCAAGTCAAAGCCTTGGTTTTATTTGATCTGCAGGTACTGCAAGAGTAGGAAGGTTATGCAAGAGAGCCCAACGGCCATCTTTCGACAGTTCGTATTTAGGGGGCATGTCTCCAAATGAAGAAAGTCCAAGAAAGATCAGATGGACAATGCTGAAATCCAATTGCATTTACCATTATGGAGCTTGAGCCTCTTTTGTAACAGGCTGGTATAAAAAGAGTACCTAGAATAATTAAGTGTTCATAAAAGACTATCAACTTGCTACTCCCATTGCCCTAGAGCTGGAAAGATGACTTTTGCATAACTGAGAATCAAAAATAACAGGAGTGCACTATGAGTACAGTCACAGGTACCCAACCAACTTATAAGCACACCAGCAGAAGTAAGCACATAATGTGACGTTCCTCCATCTAAACAGATCGGGACAGTTGAGCAGGATACGAGCACAGAACAGACTGAGTATTGATTTCACTCTTCCATATACTGTGATGAAGTAGAAAGTAGACACAGAGACACCCAAACTGCTTCAAGTGCTGTAAGTAGCACAGCCTTTCATGGAGACATCTGCAGGTATCTCATCTTTCCAACAATAGCTCATATAGCTACCACGTCCGGTAGCCATCTTACTCAATCCACCCTGGTTTGGGTATTTTCTGCATATTGCTCTGGGCAATGCAGGTAAAACTTCACAGCAACACCGTTTCATGTTAGTAAAATTAAAACCTTTTCACTGTAATTTCCATACACACTTAATCTTAATTACAATTATATACTGCTTTCAGATTGGGGTTTTAGCATAGAAACATTACAGTAAGAAAATATCATCATTTAAAATCCATTTCCAAAATCAAAACTCAAAAAACTGTGATCTTTATAGGAAAACATTCAATTCTAGAGCTGCAGAAAACTTTCTATTTTGTCAACTAAATAGAGGAATCGGAATTTAGTACTATGTTATTAATACAGTGAAAGTCACACTTTGACACATCCATATGCTACACGCTCTACTGGATATCCAGAAAACAGATTAAGCATGTGTTTCAGCCAGAGTGTAAAAATGCACTTGACTGAAATAAAGGGAAGACATTGCATGTCCATGTGTATGAACATGATAAATTAGATTTGACAGGTTTTAGCAAAACCCTTCTTGAAACTATTGTTCAAATAACCAAGCCCCAGTTACATAATGAAAGTGCTCTTGTGATAAAGAATTGAAAATGGTTCATTTTTTCAGACTGTCTTGAGGAGGTCTCTTAAACAAACTCTAATAAACGTGAGCTATTTCATATCATAGTCAATGCATAAATCTATTTTTCTACTTTTGTCTAATTTTTACTTTTCAAAGATCACCTCAATGTCATTTTACTAAATGAAGCCCTTCTGTGTTGAAACTGTTAAGACAAGCATTAGCCACATAACTACACCTCAGGTAAAATTGGCTTATGCAATTCAAAGTCATACCACATGTGACCTTTTCCATCTTTCCAGTCTGATTTATTTCTGGACACTTTCAGATCATGTCAGGATTTGCAGGCATTAGAGGGTGAAGGATCAGAATAAATGCTGATTACAGAGAAGAAAAGATCCATACTTCTAAAGAAAGCAAATATCAATTTCATAATGGATACAAATCTGAAGACTCTGAAACAGCTAAAGCAAACCAAAAGCACCTACTCTTCATTCCATATATAATTTCCCGTACAGTCACTACAATATGTTCTCAAGGTTTCTGACTGTTTGCTTTCTTGAGTTTGAATATTTCAAAAAGTACTATTCGTCCCTTTGATAGTAAAAAAGTGAAACAAAACAAGGATGTGGTATAACAGTCTTGCCATTTTGATACACAATATTTCTTGTTGGAGATTAAGAAATAGTGACGACTCATAGAGGCCAATCTCTTTCAAATGAGGGAAACAAGTATAATTTAGTGAATAGTAGAGGAAAAAAATTTGCCTCATGACTCCATGTATCTGAAACTCACCATCTTCAACACATGATTCAACATTCAGCTTCCAGATTAATCTGACTCAGCTGCCTGGAAGCAGGAACACTTGAAATTTTATGCCAGTATTATGCCAAATGTCACTATAAGAGACTATTGTCCAACAGTGGCAGACAGAAGGATGAAACATCAACATTATTTTTTCCATTTCTAGCAAACTCTCCTAGTCACATTCCTGTAATACCTCTATTTCTTTGGTATTGAATGGCAAAGTGTAGCAAAGATCTGGATCTGTCTGTTGAGCTTCAGGCAACTCTTTTCATTTCTCTCTGCTAATGTGTGCTCATTTCTGGAAAAGCTAATTTTTTTTGCCTATTTAACTTGCATATTAATCTCCATTGAACTATACAAAATGAATTTCAATCTTCATGTAAAAAAAAGGGAGGATGGTTTTTGATTCACACCCTTCTTGATTTTCATCAATCAACCTTTTCTGCTTAAGTACTGTTTAATCAAAAAAAACAAAACAAAAAAAAACAGATGGCTCCTAAGATTTATCGTGGCATCATTGAAATAGAAATAGAAAGTACTGTATCTCAGTTCCCACATATAGCTGCTCATGAGACCAACTTAACTAATCAAAGATACATCTAAAAGCAAAAAATAGTTACTTCTACCTCTGAGCAATAGCAAAGCCTTGCCCTCACAAGGCCGTGTAGGGAACCACTCATGCAGCCACTTGCTCAGTTTAGCCGTGTCCTCAGCAGAAGGACACCACAGCTCCCCTTCCAAGGTGAGGAGGCCTGCATGGTCCTCATCTACCCCTGCGACACCTTCAGAACACCTATCCCTCAGCTGGTGTTGCCTCAGTAACACCTCGGGTGAAAAGAGCCCTAGTTTCAAGCAGCATGATGCAGTATTATCACATCTCATATTTCCCTATGTCTCCTGTTTTGTGATGTCATTCCATGGAAGCAAAGGAACAAGTATTGCCATGGGGCCTGGCTTCAGGGAGTACTGACAGCTAAAGGTAGGCATCTTTTGCCACATTCCCTGTCTCACTACAAAGCTTTAAAATTAGGGAAGTTGCTTGACTGTCTAGGAAGAAAACAAAGATGAATGGGAAAAATCTATGCATAGAATTCATTGTATTGAAGAATTCACTTGTAAAACCATGTAGTATTAAACAGGAATGATAAAGAACAACTGCAATTTTCAGTACTGCCTTTAAGTCTTAAGATTCGCCAACAATACAAAGTGATAACGGTTGAAGCCATACAGCTCTGGCTACTCTGCAGTGAAATCGTTATATAGATACAGTCAATCCTACACATGAAAGGAAACAAAACGTTCAAAAAATTCAAAAAAATGCATACAGTGCAAGTGTAACGCACTTCTGTGTCACAGGCTATGCTGAACTCTATTTGGCATTAGTACACTGTAATGGCTTTCATATTGCCCTATGTGCGTTCAATATGATCAAATTCTGGTCCCAGTTATAACAAGTGCATACATATCGCTATAAAATTTTAAGATACTGCCAATTCAAGGCCTTTTCCAAAGCTCAGTGGAGTCCTTGAGCACATTTGTTCTCGAAGTCCACAGGGTTGAGTCATTACAAATCATTAGAAATTTGAACTGGCAGTTTTAACGGTGCCCAGGGGACTTGGGCGCTCAGCTTCCATTAGGTTTCAATTTAACTTAGTTATCTAAGATCCCACTGAACGCTTGAAAATGCTAGCATAAACAAGATCTAGGGTAAGTTACGGCACAACAGAAAACCTGAATACAGACTAAAGTATCTTACAAAGTGTTTTTTCTTCATATTTTTGAAGCAGCTTGTCAAACTACGTGGGAGACTTGAGGTCTATCAAAATCTACCAGGAAGTCCTCAACTTACTCGTTTTAGCTGGGATAGAGTTAACTTTTTACTGCCTACCGGTATTAAACCATGACACCCAAAATTATCCAGGAGTTGTTTTCTCCTAAGAATCCTGTGAAGTATGCATTCTTCAGCCTTCTATTCATGATATTAGAACAACTCGGATCATTTGCTTTCCTCTCGCTGCCTGGAGAACGCATTGATAAGCCATGAGAATGTGTCTTTATTTAGTAACAATGAGCCTACAAGAAAGGTTTTTTGAAAGGTCCCTTTGTTAATATTTTGCTTTAAGTTTACTACTGAGAATTTCAATTTTTAAAAGTGTATAAAATTGATTAAAAATGTAAGGTTAAAAGAACCAGAAAAAAAAAAACAAATACTGCTGCTACAAATGCTGTGTAACAAGTAAATGCTCTTCCATATGCCACAAGATCATTCACATCAAGATATTTTGTGTACAGGTTATAGACGGAACAGATCTATCACTGAAGACAAACATGCCTTGGGACCCATTGATTTTCATAGTAGGACTGGCTGAAGATTCAGAAGGTCCATCAAGTACACACAGATGCATACTCACACACAGATGCTCCTCCTGAGGACAATGCTGATTGCCAAAAAGGGGAATACAGAAGCAGAAATTCTGTTATACGCAGAGAAAAAGAGCCAGCAAGATGTCTTAAATACGTTTTGAAAGTAAGAATTCAGACACTATGTTCCAGTCTTTAAGAAAAGTACAAATTAATGTTAATATTCAATACATGCAAATAAACAGGGGGAAGAAGAAAAAAGACTATTTTACTATCTGCATTTATCATTTTCTAAACGTGATCTGCAAACCCAACCTTCCAATTTGAGATTTGTCCCCAGATTGTGTCTTTGGTGAAAGCTCCCCTGCTTGTGCCCAAGTGTCCTTCCAAAAGTGGTCAAAATGTTGTGAACTTCCATACTCCTTAATCAACAGTGAAACAAAAGGCAAAAAAAACCCAGTGTCTTTAACCCCTTCTGAGCTTGAGCTCATTCTTAGCTCCTGCAGAGATTTTTGCAGTACTTCCCTGACCCACCAGAAAAGCTCAGAAAAGATTGTTTAATGTTCTTCAGCGGCAACAGTCATGATAGATACCTCGCATCAGAACAGTTCCTCATAGCTCTAGCCCTCTTCCAAGAAAAGGATGACAAAAACGTCAAATGCTTTCAGATTCTGATGGAGGACCAGCACTTAACACTGCAAAAGCTGCAGACCTGCACTACCCTGCAAGTACTCATTTTGTTATGGCAGGTCCTAAATGATTATCTGCAACTGAGATCGGGGCCTCTGCATTAGGTACTGTGGGTTTGTGTCTACAGATCAAAAGGCGCTCTGGCTCCAAGTCACGAAACCTGACCAAAAAAATCTAAATCAAAAAGTCTGTTTGGGGAAGGAAGCAAGGCAGAAACTGATTTGCCCGAGGTTACACTGCTCCTCACAAGCTTCCCCTTTTCCCCCCACCAATAAAGCTAGGAATGTTACGTTATTGCCTGGCCTATTACAGAAAGTTTGTAATAAACATGGAAAGCAATATCTGACTCAGCAATCTGAATCAGTTTTATTCAGTTAATCTGAATAAAATATTGAAGGTACAGGTACAGACAGGTAATAAATCACACATTGTCTACTGAGCTATAAGGATGTATTTTTTTGGAAATAACAATTCCAATGGACAGACCTCTCAGTAATTTTGCCCAGCTAACTCCAAAATAACTTTTCGACAACTACTGAAAACAAGAATTATTAAACCTGGTACAGAAAGACCACATTGTAGCTCACTGTCTTGAACAGTTTCCCCCATCCTGTCTACATGAAACTAATGCAACTAATTAGGAGAATATGAGAAAAGGACACACAGAAAATTTACTTTTCCTGCTACAGTCTAGTGATTTCTACTAATTACTGTTTTAGGGACCTCCTGAGCCACAGGTGGCCATGAGACCATTGCATTAAATAACCAGTAAGAGTACCTGCACATTTGGGGCTGATTTGAACTGCCTGATGCTGCTGAACCAGCTCACGCTGAACACCGAACCTGGGCAGCCTCAAGTTTTCAGGCACTTAAGAGCCAGAGAAATGCAAAACACTGCAAACTCCAGGGTTCTTAAAATGACCTCAGTTCCAGCTACTTTGACTATAATCTTTCCATCAGAGTCCATTCTGTTTGCCACCAGCATACAAAATCACTGTACTATTAGTGACGCGTATTCTTTATTATCACACAAAGCAAGAGTACGTCCAATCCATTTTAGTATTATAAACATAATGCATTTCTCATCTTTCATTTTTGTGGTTTTTTTTTTCCCTCCCCTCTTCTTGGTATTTCCTATCTTC
>VZTL01041138.1:2521-28819 GCA_013400535.1 Scopus umbretta
TCCGGCCACCTCGCCCCCCAAACCCTCCCTACACTCCCTCGCCCCGGGGTGCTCCCCTCCACGGCCGTTTCGGCGGCGGTGGGACCGGAGCCGGCCGGGACGCGCCCCGCTTCTTCCCCCCGAGCGGCGGTGATGGTCCGCAGCTCCCCCGCCAAAGCCCCGGGAGGTGCCGGGTGCCCGCTGGCCCCCGGGCGGGTGGCGGTGCCGGGTAGTCGCCCCGCAGTCCCGAGGGCTGGAAGCGGCGGGAGCGGAGGGGTCTGCCACGGCACCTTGGCCGCGTCTGGCTTCACCCATCCGCTCCGCTGGATACCTCGAGAGACCTTCGGGGGAAAAGCAAGTGAAAGAAAGTTTCACGTTGCCTCTTTCAAGCCCGAATTGCACTCCCTCGGCCTCCAACGGGGTGGGTGTGCTTTGGGATCCGGCAGTACTTCCCCTGAAAATCTTCATTTTCAGCGGTTTGTAACTTCAGAGCTAAAAATTTCTCGTTGCGTTTCGGTTTGACATACCAAAAGGGGAAAAATCAGTGAGGGACCAGTGAAGCGTGTGCACGGGCTCCGGTGCTTTTTCTGACTTTGCGTTACTTTGTTTAGTAAACAAGAATTTTGTACGTCTTCGGGTGAAGCTGTAGTTTTATGTCTTTATTAAAGAGTAACACAAATAGCATAAAACCGAGTTACATCACGTAAAAAACTTTTTTTTTCCTTTCTTCTGAAGACGGGCACAAACAATGTTTGTGTGTCATTTAGTGAGTTTCTAGGAGATAGACTATTAACACCCCCCCAAAAAAAAATAAAAAGGAAACAAAACCCACCAGAAAAACCCAGGAATATGCTTGATGTTGTTTGGTAGTTAGAGGTTTCAAAAAGACAACCGGGACTGGATTTAAATAAAACTGACTGATCTGGTTGGGCTCAGAAGTAGTCTGTTGAGAAGAATGTTGATGCACATATGTTCGCAGTAGATAAAATAAAACAGTTCTCCTTTATGAACCGTAGAGAGTGTTATTATCCAGGGCTAAGACTAAAATCGCTGCATTTAAGCAAGAGACATAATGACTGACAAGATCAAATTCACTGGCAAGACACCTGGTTAATTTGCAACGAAGAGCAAGAATTTATTTCCTCGAAAAACAAAGTACCTAAGACTGTAGATGTTCAGAATCAGAAGGCGCTACCGGTTAAGGTTTGGACAGTAACTTTAATGCCATTGCTCTTGCCGGCACCCTCTGCCTGAGCACAGGCTGAGACAGTCCTCACTTTTCCCTGCTGCATCCAACTGCATCTCTGCATTGGTCTATATGTTTGTGACTACCTGGTTTTTTTTCAGCAGGTGACCATAAAAGTGTATTTGGGTGTTCCCTGGTCTCAAGGGGAGGATTGGGTTTCTAGGGGCTGCATTGGGCTGGTGTGTAACCACCTCCAGTCTTCAGCTCTGGGAGCCCAAGGCTCCACAGCCCGTAGGGTGAAGGTGTACTGAGGGGGACTGTTTTGGCAGGGAAATGAACACTCACATGTGGAAAATAATCCGGGTTGTTGTGGTTTCAGGATTTTTATTCCAAATGAGCCGTGGGAGGGGGAGGTACATTATTACCTCAACTTCCCATCGATTCGGATTTCTGCCCGGGAATTGTAAAGACGAGATGCATTGCTAGGCCCTGTTTGCAGCGTGGATGCTTATGAAAACCAGCCAGCCAGTCTAATATTGATTCATCGGTTTCAGCGTATAAACAGATTTAAACTCCACTGTGGAGGATTTAGTAGTCAGAAATGATTTTTCCATTAAATTTGCCTTTCTGTAGGTATATCTGAAAATATAGTGAAGACACTTTCAGTATCAGGAACTGCCTATATGTAGTTGAACTAGACTGAGAACTTGGTACAGCTATTGCTATCGTGTTTTTAAGGTGTTCGATTTAAGCCAAGACCCCACTAAAGGTGGGGGCTCTGCTGTTGAATAACCAAAGTCTGGTGCCAAATCTTTCCTTAATATTCCTGGTAATTACTGCTGACTCATGTTGACATGTGAGTTCAATTAGCCCCAACTGGAATGTAAAGGATGTGGGAGTGTCTCTTTGTGCCCAGAGACAGCTAGGACAAAGAAGATTTTGGAGGAAAAATTAAGGAATTGCCAAGTTTGGGTAGGAAGTGTCAGCCAGTTTTTTTTTTTTTACAGTAATGTTTGAATAACCAATAAAGTTGAGTCCCGGGAAGGGGGTGATTTGGATAACATGGGCTTGTCTTCACTATGGAATAACTGGAGTCCCAACTCAGACATTGCTTCTAATTTGACTCATGTCCACACACACAAAGTCGTTGCTGAAGAGTGGTGATGTTTTCAATTTGAGTTGGCTTACCCAGGAGGAATAAGCTATAGCTCAGATAACCACAATTCATCAACTGCTCACACAATCTGCCTGAACGGCACAAGTGCGATTTTGCGCAACTCTGGCTGCTCCCACTTGAACGGAGTTACCTGGACAGCAGGTAGCCCCTGCCTGCTTCTCTGGTACAGGCAGAGTGAAGACATCATTGGTTCGGCCATGAGGTAAGCAACAGGACGTTTGTCAACACGAATGTTCCCACGCGATTACTGCCTAACTGCCGTGTTTGTGACAGCTCGCTGGCGGTGGTCACCGTCACCACAAGGCCATGGCAAGCAGGACAGGAGGACTTTGCAGCAGTGCAGCGCTCGCCGATGCTTAGAATGGGGCACAGCTGCAACAAGATGTGAAAAGCAAAAAATTGTCTCTGCCCCAGAAATTAATTTCCTGTCAGCTACCAGCTGGTACGAGAAAGTCAGTTATATGTCAAAGGTTTATGCTTATATATATATATATATTTTATATATATATATAAAAAAATAAATCCAGCCATACTTGGCTAGCAGAAGCAAGAGCTGCTGCTTTGGGAGAAACAGTTTCGTTGTTGGCCCTCTATGCAAATCACTACTAGGAAACGCAGACCAGGGCTTCTACAATCATTTTGAGGTCAAAGCAAAGAGGGTGGACACAAAGGCAAATATGCAGCCTTAAGTGTACCAAGTGAATGCTTTTTTTTTAAAAGGAAGATGACCCTAATGCAGACTCCTGGGTTTGCATGAACAATGAAAATTCTGAGGTGCTTTGCAAGGAATTTGACTGAGTTAGGGACCAGCTGAACATCCTGAGACAGAAATGTTTTAGGAGCATGTTTGCATTGCTCTATCAGTCCAGAGCTCCCACTGATCTGTCGACAGTCACTTTGGAATTAGTTCAACTTACCTCCAGAGTTGTGATCTTTGAGGTTTCTGTAGCAGTTGAGGCTGTGTTGTGCTGTTGTCAAGATTAAAAAAAACCTATGTGGGTAACTGCAGAACTTGGATGGATGGACTTACAGGATTGTAGAGGTGGAATGGATAAAATGTAGGTACTGCCAACATAATGCCAACTAAATGCACCCCAAATACTTGTGAACCCCCCAAGCTCCCCGGTGCCAGTGTGTGATACAGCTATTTCAGTGCAGACAAGGTAGGATCTGTTCATTCAAGTGCAATCCTTGGGTACGCAGGCATGCAGCTACAACTGCAAGATACCCAGTTGTATCTCTTTTACCTTTTTTTGGAAACCTTATTCTGGATCTTATCCTTTCCCTCTGATAGGTGCCTTCTGGTATGCAGCAGCAGGGCAAGTGCAGGATGGTGGTGTAAAATTGTGCCGGATGGTGGTGCTTAGCAGCCTACGTCAGTGGAACACCTTTAGTACAAGTGTATAGGGATGAAGCATTTGGTCTGTACCCAGGCACTTGTCAGATAATGATATTGCTTTGGGCTCGACCATACTGTCTACAGTTTTGAATCAAGGGTGCATCTGCAGACAATGAATAAATAATTTGTGTGATGCAGCCTATTAAGTTTGGGCTGCAAAGCACGTTGTTTTCAATCATGTATTTGACCTGCCCTGTGACTGCAGTGGTGCCTGGTGCACCAGAGCTTTTGCTCTGTATTCAACAGCAATATCCATGCATGCATTAAATAAATTAAATATTTATTCTTTACTGTTAAATTTTGTTTGTATTGATGCTGAATGGTGGTCATTTCAGTAGGTTTAGCTTGCTGAAAACATGTGCTAACATAAAATTACATTTTGTTCCTCATTAGGACTGTAAAAATCCACCATCAGTGGATTTCTCCCTCTTCTGCAATACTGGAGCTGAGACAGAGTGAAGTTGAATACGTGGCAGTTTTGGGGTCATTATCTTGCTTTCCTGGGAGCTGTTTGCTACATTTGGCGGTATGCTGGTCCCTGGGAGTCATGATGCTGAGTAGCCTCTCGAACTTTTTCCTTTGCTGAAACTCCAAATATTATGCTCTCACCTTGCAGCCACTGCAGCATTGTCTGGAAAGCGGGCTCTTCTTGGCCTCATTGTCTTTCACAGGGATTTGCTTCTCCAACATATGTTTTTCTGATGTCTGAGAACTCCTAGCACACTTGTCAGTTCGCATCTTCCTCGTTCTCAAATGAGGAAAACTTCCACAAACACGGTGTTTTCTTCTTCTTTCAGGCCATTTCTAAAGCAAAATTTGCTGAGGTTGTTCTATGTGTGAAGAACACGGGTACTAGAGATTTTGGAGAGGTATGTTGAGAAGGCTATCATTCAGGTTGGGACTCCACAGCAGTCTGTCAGAGCTGTTCCCTATTTCATGAATGGCTCAAATGATGGGTCAGAGCATGTGGGCATCCAGCCTGCAGATGTCACCAAACCAAATTGGGTTTCAGGCACCCTGGAAGACGAGAGTCAAATTCAGAGTGATTTTTGACAGCCACAGTGTCCAGAAAACCAAGCAGGATGTGAGTCTGTAAGGTTTTATGCAAAGGTTTATCTTCAGTCAGCAATAAATCACATACGTAAATACAGCATGGGGAACGGCTGGCTAGGCAACACGAGCTAAGGAGAAAAGGATGTGGAAATTTGGTGGATCACAAACTAAACACAAGTCAGTAGCATTGCCCTGTTGTGAAAATGTTGTGTAAAAATAGGAGTGTTTTTTCTAAGAGATATGAATAATCTTTTCATCCTACTCAGCCCGGGTGGGTTCTTAGCTGGAATATTGCACTCACTTGGGAGCAGGGTACTTGAGAAAAAATGCAGACCAAATTAAGAGTCCAGAGAAGAGCAACAGGAATGATCAGATACCTAGGAAACATCACTTACAAGACAAGATTTAAAGTAATCGTTTAGTCTAGAGATGGGAAGACTAAAGGGAAAAAAGTTAAAAACCTTTACAAATATAGGGTTAGCTGCAAAGTTAGTTGAACTTAAACAATAGTTTAAGTTCACATCAGCTAGGGCAAGAGATTATGGTCTTGCATTGCAGTAAGGAAAATTTAGTTTAAGATGCTTAGGAAAAATTTTGTGATTTTAGTAATAGTTAAATGCTGGAATAAAATCTCTGGGGTACTCACAGAAACTATACTTCTCCAGTATAAGCAGCTTTTGGGAGTGGTTTAACAGCTGTGTTGTTACGGCTATGATGGCCTAAGCATGTAAAAGACTAGAATGATGTGGCGCTTTTTTTATTATATCAATTGATTTAGCTAGAAAAAACAGACAAGGCTTTCACACTCACAAGCCATTTCTCTGATCTGAAACCTCTGAATGGTTTTGGTACAGCTGCTTCCAAATGAAGTAGAGAAGGATGTTCTGTATGATCTCTTGAGGGTCCTTTCAGACACATTTGCAAAGATGTACTGATTAACAAAATCTTTCTGTTTTGGGATAGATGTGTGTTCAGGGATTGGGGAGGGAAGGCACGCTATAAAAGCAGATAAAAGAGCTCTACCCTACCCTGCAATTGCGGAGATTCCCTAAGATTTTCACTCCATGAAAAATTCCTTTTTATTGCTTTTCAGGAGTGGATGAGAATCAGTGAATGTTAAACTAGCCGCTTTATTAGTGTCAGGTGGTTCTGGATGGTAGCAAATGCTTTATGACAAATTATATTGTGGTAGGATGTATCCATAAAGCATTTGCTTTTTTATCATAGAAACTAAAAAAAATCTCTGGAAGTTTTGAAGGCAAGAGGTCAAATTTTCCCCCACCTCTTGCCCTAATTATATACTGTGAAATACTTACAGTAATTACTTGTTTATGAAAATTCAATTTAATTATTTAAAAAAAAATCTAAAACTATATGATGAAAAAATTAATGAGCACATAGACAATACTACTGCTGGGGTTGTTAATGAGAATAAATTTGTATATATTGATTACTTTATGTAGTAACAGATATAAATAGTATTAGAAGATGGAGTTGTGGTGCAGACAGCTTGTAAATGTATTTAAAAGTATTTACAATAGAAAGTGCCAAAAATTTTCAAATAACAAACAAATAAAGGTAGATATGTCCATAGATTTCAGAAACGGAATGGGAATAGATATGTTATACTGCTTACAAAGGAGAAATTTGTGTTCCTGGGGAGATGATCGTGTACTTATACATCCATAGTTAAGGACCTGCAGTAAATTTGAGTACGTATCCAAACCAAGGTGCTGAAGTAGTGTCTTGTCAGCATAGCAGACAAAACTTGCCAGCCTTTCAACCAGTATAACTTGTTTAGCTACTTTTATAATCTCAAAAATAATAGTTACATCAGGTTTTATTTTTACTTTTGTCTTCAGATTCTGTATCTGAAAGAACAGGAACTTTTGAGTTTTCATTGCGATTTTCATGTACTTCATTGAACAGAAGACCTAAGCAAAATCTTCACAACTCGCGTGCCAGCCTGGCTCTCGGTGCGCGTTTCTAAACTGTGACCTGCTTCTTTCAAATGCTGCAGTGTTTCTTACACTGGTAGCAAAAACATTTTAAAAGACTGACGTGCAGCGATAAGAATAATAGCAATGTCAATTTAAGCATCAAGCTCACATAACTTGCTCAGTTCTAGGAGAAAATATTTCATGTTTCATTTCCATTTTTCTCTGCATTCCCATTTTCCATCTCAAGCTTTGAGAAAAACAACTTCTTTTTTTCCCTGAAAGTTTTTGGCTCTTTTTCTGCAGAACTTCAGATATCTAAGCTCTGCTGACCCTCTGTTACGCGGCTCTTGGCATTTCATCCTCTTCTCCTTTTCTTCCACTGAATGACTGACGAGGAGGAACGCAGAAGAACAAAGCCAGGAGAAGAATGGTATTGCATCTTCCCAACAAGCTGATGTTACATCAGGGTTTATAAGTAAATTTTCTCCCTGCTCTCCTACACAGACACATTTCGTCATAACTTTTATAATAATAAAGATGTCAGTCCCCAATTTGTTGGCCTTAGATCCAGCCCTCTTTTCCTTCTTTTCTCACGGAAAATGCTGTGCTGTGTTCTCCTGGTGTCACAGAGGCTCCTCTGAGGACAGGCTGTGTCTCTGAGCCAGAGACAGACACTTCCTTCTATTTCCACACTGTCTCTGGTGATACAGAAATATACAAATATGTGATATATATACAAAATTTATGTGATAAATATATATGAAAAAATAGATATACAAAATATATGAGCTGTCACATATTTTGACTCCTATTCTGCACTGGAGTGCAACTAAAGAAGTCTTAGTGCAACTAAATGCAACCAGTGCAACTGGAGTGCAACTAAGAAGTCTTTTGTAGAAAAGAAGAGAGGAATCGGGGAAGTGAGAGTACAGTTATGGTGTATGGCAGACTTTTTCGAAAGACTTGGAACTGGATCTTGGCCCACTCGCACGAGGGGATCGCCAGCTTACTGGCTACTGTAGAGAGTCTCCCTGATTTTGATAAGCCATCCTTTCCTGACAAAAATTCCATTTAAATTAGTTCCATTTTGGCTTTACAGTAGAAAACTCCAAAAAATGGTTCCTAGTGTTCCTCTTTTTCTATCTTGTCTGTTCAATTCTCTAATCTATCTGCACCCTCCCTTTGTATAACTCGGGGTTTCCCATCATGCCATTAGCATTTGCTCCAAAATTGCACCACACTTCTAGTTTGGCCTGGTGGATGCAGGATGATAAATAGTCTTATCAAAGATCATTCTTCTAGTATTTCAAAGAGAACCCCAAACCCCAGACAAAGTCTGATGAAATGACAAGCAGGTTATTAAAACATAAGTGGTTGGGAGAGTAACACCAGGAATGTTGGTGAGCTTACAAGAGGGTTTGGAGGACCACCATAGCTTCGTAGTTCATAATTGCATTTGCAACCTATGGCTAGTTCTGCAACCCAAAGTGACTTGTCTAGTTCACCCCATCATGGTGGTGTATGAGTGCTGGAATATGTACCACCTTATGGTGGAACAGGGGAGTGGGGCATGAGGATGAAACAACCCAAAAAGCAGCCAATACAGGATCAATGCATCTTGTGAAAAAAGTGACAAAACTCACTCAAAGTGATACTGTCACCCTTTTAATCTAAGGCATTTATCCCTCACTTACAGTTGTGCAGTAGTGTAGAAAAGCTAATGAACTAGAAAAACCTGATGAACTATCTAGCTCTAGCAGCCTTATCATGACAGCACAGAGCTGCCCAAGTCTGGGCAGAACCTGTCTGAAAAGTTATATATACGCTTGACAAATATACTTGAGTTGTTAGCTTGTACTGAGCTCTGTGTTGCCAGCATAAAGCTGCTCCCAGAACCTGAACTAGCTATAGGTTGAAGACAGCTGAACTAAGGCCCTGCTACACTACGCATTAATGGCAGAAATATTTCATTCGCCTATCTTACTGCTTTTAGTCAAATTTGCTATGGAAATTATGCTTATGCTTTCACAGCGTCTGCTTTTCAGTCTCCAGAAGTTACTTCTTTTGACCTGTTAGTCAGGTTCCAGCAAACAAAACAGAGGGACAGAGATCTCAAAGATACTATGTTCCTTAGAGTTTAAAGGTGAAACATGCTACACTAATATCCCTACTGAGGGCAAGATTACAACGTGAGACTGAGTGTCTTGTTAATCATCAAATAATCCATATGGTTCAGACAACATCTTAAATGGCCCAGCTGTGGCAAAACTTTTCATCACTGCTCACACCTTACTAAGGAAAGGGTTGTCCAGCTGTTGTGGTGATCCTCTATTCTCCTCAGAAGGTCTGTGGCAAAGACAGTGGAGAACCAAAGTCAAGCCTGGTAGAAAGAGATGCCACTCCACTAACCATAAAGGATCG
Organism: Scopus umbretta; assembly: GCA_013400535.1. Lineage (NCBI taxonomy): Eukaryota > Metazoa > Chordata > Aves > Pelecaniformes > Scopidae > Scopus > Scopus umbretta. Next base: position 11,677 of record VZTL01041138.1, read on the forward strand.
TACCAGACATACGCCCAATCTGATCTTTTTTGTGTGTTTTTATATGTGCTATGGTCTGTATCCTTCCTGAAGTGACACAGTGCACATGTTAGAAGTTCTAAAAAACAGCTTAGTTTTTAAAACATGACTTAACGCCCCCCTCCTGCTCCACATCTAAGCTTTTTTTAAGAAGTTAGTTATTTACATCCTCCAAGCTCAATAGAAGTCTCCTAGAACTTAATTTCAGGCTTTCTTATATAAACAAATAAGGAAAGGAGGGCTGATGGGACAATTTAGTCCCCAAATGAACTTGTTTGTGAGGGAAGAATAGTGATCGAAATTACTGTTGTGCTAAAGATTCCTGAAGAGTGTAGCTGCATACCCACCCCGCGACACAGGGCTGCTGTGTTTCAAAGTCAAGCATTTGCAAATTGGGAAACACAGGAGTTAAAGATGAGATGTGAATTCCTCACCTATGTGGACAGACACTAAACTTAATCTCGTACTAAAAATTGAAATTGCATATTTTGTTTTTATTATCCTCATTCACCTTGTGGTCCCAGCTCTGTACTACGCACTGTCCAAATCCCGTGCAAACCCAGTGCTATTAATTTTATCACAGACTGTCCTGTGATAATTGTGACTCTAATATCTAAGAATATGAAAACCACCGCTCAACTAATCTTTATTATATCGCTGAGACATATGGTCTTATTAGCAGAGATAAATCTGCAAGATGTATTCTCATTTACTCAGTGCCAGGCACTCAGGAGGTGATTTTTCAGAAGACGCCGCCTTTGGTGTACATTCATTCAGAGCGCAGTTCTGGGTGCCTTCAGCTGCGGCACTGAGCGGTCATCACTTAGAAATCAGACCAAGGCTCTCAGAAGATGAGGGCTGACACCTCTGACGTCACTGGCCGTAGTCCCGTGCCTCGCATTATGCAGCCCTCATTCTTCCAGCCCCTGCGCAGCCCCGAATCCTTCCCTAAGCTCTCTGAGCGGGGCAGGGGTCTGGCTCTGCCTGCTCAGACTTCTTCCTGTAACGCAGGTGGCGATGGCAAAGGAGCCTGCAGGAGACCTGGGCAGGAGTATGCGTTAGGGAGGATGCAGACCACCTAATTTCTGACAAAAATCCCAAATTTTGGATAGTTACTTTGAAGTCCTAATGGTAATTCAAAAGCAGTGCTCCCCAACGGTCCCTCTCTGGAGTTTTATGAAGCACAGCATCCGACTGCAGGTCTTAGGGATGCTGAGACTCAGGACTACAAGTAGTCTGCTTCTGTCCCTGCCTCACCTCGGTCTGCCTCCCGGTCCTTCCCGCAGCTGACTCCTCATTCCCATGCCTTGTATTTGGAGTCCCTTGTTTCTCGGACTCCACTCCAGCAGCGGCTGGAGCGGGGAGAGCATACCAGGATGGGGAGGAACAGCAAGAGGGAAAGTCTGGCTCTGCCTTTGCCGCTCCAAAGGGAGGCGTGTAAAGCGCAAGGGGATGCATGTGCATAGTGCAGATGCCTGTAGGAGGAATAAAGAGAATGACGTGTGCTTAGCTCAGGCAGAAACTATAGATAACTGGCAGACTACAAGAAGTCTCCCGAGCACATGCGAACTGGATTTTTTTTTTCAGAAGCTCCAAACATAGCCAGATTTGTGCATATTTTCTTCAAAGGAAATGAGAGATTTTATATATGCCATGTCAGACAACCTTAGCTGTGCTGTAAGCCAAATGTATGATTCTCTGTACTTGCAGAACACCCTCTGTAAGTCAAGTGTTATATATTTTTTTATTAGTCAATTAACATTCCTAACAACTCTCCAGGTTTGTGAATTAACCTTCTTCCTTTTTTCACTGGAGAGAAGATTGAGGCAGAAAAGTAAATTTCAGGGCCAGAAAGAGCCACTCTGACCTTGTTTCAATCTCATGTATAACCTGGACCATCAAACATGCCTATACAAATTCTTCACCACACAGGTCTAATAGTTTTCTTAAGAAAAAAAATCTTTATTAGAAAAAATGCTCAGTGATGGAGAGTCCTCTACAGTCCTGGGTAAATTATTTTAATAGTTATCCTCATTTATTTGTAATTGGAATTTAATTAGCCTCAAATTCTGCAAATTGGATCTTGCTAGAATTAGCTTGATCTCTGTCACGAAATGTTTGTTTCCTACATAATGTAGTTACTTATTGTGAGGAAGTTCTTCATCGCTGTTCTTCGTGATAACCCAAACAGTTTGAGCTCCTGGACTCTGACTGCGGAGCTTGTTTTCTCAGCCTTTAATCATTTTTGTGACTCTCTGCTCCAGTTTCTCTGGAAGTATGGCTGCTTCTGGACACAGTATTGCATGCTATTTGCAAAGATAATATGTCCAAAGCTGTTCTCCTATTTTCTCCTAAAACATGACCGTTCATCAGAAGCAAAGCATTTGGCAGGAACATTCTAATCACAATTAATCTAGTGACAGCAGGCAGGTAGATTACTATTCTGTTGGTTAGCCGTGGCAAGTGGAAGTCTTTTTCCAGAGCCGCTACCTCCCAGGGTAGAAGCAACACATAATCCTGCGAAACCCCAAGCTATACTCCAGCACCATCCCCTTCTTGCTTTGCTTGTGAAGCTGCGCTGTGGTTCTGCAGTGCAGTAGGGATGAGAACACAACTACCTTATTCCCAGGCTGCCTCTTCGAAACCTGCACCGCTTCGAAGCTGTGGGCTGCACAGCCCTTTTATGTAGTTCAGGCATTGAATATATGGTATGTGATCACATTCAGGCAGGAAATGATTCATAAAACTTAATGAAAGGAGAGATCATTGGATAACGTAATTTGACCTCCTATAGCTACCAAAGATACCATTTTTTTTTTCCTGAGTATGCCTGCATTTAGCCCAACTGCTTGTATTTAATTTAAGCATATTTTGTTAAAGTGTACATTACAGAAAGACATATAACAGTGATTTCAAGGCAGCAGGATCCATTAAATCCTTTGTAGCTTGCCCCAGTGTTTAAAAACTCACGATGTTACAGATAAATGCCTTATTTCTTATTTAGATATATCTGGCTTCAGCTTCACTTTCTAAGTGCTTGCTATGTTTCAGATTAAAATAATTCAGCACCCATATCTTCCCCATGAAAGTGCTTCACTTTTCTCAAGTCACCTAATTCTTTTTTCTATGCAAGGCAGTTTCTTCAGCCTGCGAGTACTTTTTTTAGCTTCTTTCCTCACCCTTTCCAGTTTCTAACATTTGAAAAACACTTACATGGGAACTGTACATGCTGTTCCAGCATCAGTCTCATCATATCTGTAAACAGAGGTAAAATCACTTCACTTAGGTCAGCAACTGCATTAGCTGCCTTTGCAACAGCTCCTCCCTGGGAGCTCAGGGTATGGGTTGTATTCATTTTTCACTTTGGTCCCTAATTCTTTTCAAGAATCACTGGCAATTCAGGATGTAGTCCTTATTCAGTACCAATGACTTGCATTCCCTATTCTGAGATGTGAGTGTTTGCATTTACTGGTATTAAAATGCATTGTGGATAAACAGAAACAGCCTACCAGGCACTCCAGATTGCTCTGTTTCACTATGTCTTCAGCATTATTTACCGTTCTTCTAAATTTTTATAACTTTGCAAATGTTATCACCAATGGCTTTGTATTGAACCTTGATGCCTGCAAGATCCTTATAAAAACCTTTCTATTTAGCACTGGTTTCTCAAGGATTACTCCTTTTTTTTGGATCTGTCATTTGACAAATGCTTTACTTATTGAGACTGTGCTCTGTAATACTTCATGGTAGCTTTTTAAAATCAGAATGTTGTGCTGCTAAGTTAAATGATTAACTAATACAAGTGAACTCCTTTATCAGCTAAAGGTGATAACTTCTCAGTGAGCTAGTTTCACTGCCAAGAGCATGATATTCCATGGAATTCTGCTAAGCGATGTAATTCATCTTTCCTATCAGCTTTTCTGTTATTTTGCTTGGGATGGATGTCAGTCTCGCCATCCGGTGGTTAGCTTGATCATTATGTTTCCCTTCTCTGAAGACTGTCATATAGCAACTGTCTTTCAGTCTTTTGGATTTCCCCAGTGTTCAGAGATTCATTATGACTTAATGTCAGCAGTGATTAAAAGCATCTGACATAAGAAAGTGAATGATCAAGGCCCACATCTGCCCGTTCCCGGCAACTCTATTCCTTTCAGTCCTAGCTACCCTCCTCCTGAAGATCCTCAAGCTTGTAAGCCCCCTCTCCTGCTGCTGGAGGGGTGGAAGGCTGCAGCTTTGGGTTTGTCTTTGTCCTCCCTCAAACAGGGGCAGAGCATGTGAGGACTCTCAAGTGTTACAATGAGAAAGAGAAAGAGAAAGAGAAAGAGAAAGAGAAAGAGAAAGAGAAAGAGAAGAGAAAGGAAAGAGCACGCTTGTCCTGAGTAGCCAAGTGCTGTGCCCCAATTTCTTCATGTTTCTCATTCATGTATGAGACTGGTGGGCTGGCAGGGGAAGGAGCCCCCAGCCTCCTGCAGTGGTGAACATGGGCCGTTCTGTCCCAGCGGCAGAGAGGAGAGCTCACAGATGATCAGAAGAGGGCATGGTCCAGGCAGGAGCATGAATGTATGTTCTTCCCCAGTTTTTAAAAGAAACACTTTCTTGGTCTATGGTTCTGTGCAGCTCAACAACTTCAAGTGCTGTTTTCAGCCACATTTTTAGAACCACTAGCCATGAGCCTTCTGAGTTGGTTTTTATTCCTGTACATTCATTCTCAAACTCATTTTATCTGCATGGCACTATTGACATTAGTGGCAGTAGCAGAAGCATCTCTTGGCTGTATACATATCTAGGACATCGGTGTTCAGTTGCTGAGGCAGTGCTTCAAATGATGTTGCTGTGGTAACCCCTTGTCCTAATTCTGTAGAAAGTTCCTGTAGAAAGCCTGAAGAGTGCATGGTGTATTCTTATTTGATGCAAGTGCCTGATTCTCCTTCTTTTCAGAGTCTAGAAATAAATCTGTTGAACAGTCTTACCTTTTATGTAGGTCTAACATATAGCCATCTCCATCTAATAAGCACTGTACACATTTTTTAGACTTCTTTTGTTCATAATATTTTTCTAAAAAGCATACTATCTTTTCTCTTTAGTGCTGCAACTTGTGAATCTTCCTTTGGGCCTTTATCTTCCTTAACCAGCATTTTACACTTCACAAATTCTAGCTCATATAATTTGCTATTTATTTCCTGGTTTTCAGTTGTTTGTATACTGAGGTCTTTTAATTTATTCCTATTTGCTGTCACATATGCATCAACTAAACCAGAATGGGTTTTAAAACAAAGTGGTCCTTTTGGGAAATCGAATGATCTCTTAACTTTCAGTTTTCCATTTAATTATGCTGTCCAAGTCTTTCTCCTCCTTGTAATTTTGCTCATGAAGGCAAGAGAAGGGAAGTCTAGCATGTGACGCTGTTTTGAAACATGAACTATGAGTCATAGAATCATATTATGGACGGGAAGGACCCAAAACACAAAAGTATTACAATATAAATAAAATATCTTTTAATGTAAGGTCTCACAAGGCACTGCAGCAATTCTTTTGGCATCTTCAGATCATTTCAGCCTCCCACTGGAGCAGGAGACCCACCAGGGTAGACAAATCTTAAAAAAATGGCAGACTGTTGCAAAAAATGAGGTTGTAGACTAGCCTAACCTAACAAGGTCTTCAAAGGTGGCAAGACATGCTGAAAGGAAAATGACTGATCAGGAGGGAAACTACAAGCAGAGTTCCTCAACTATCAGTTTGGAGACAATCATATTTTTACTAAGAAATTTCATGCAAAACCAAGAGTCTACCGATAAACTTAGTTGCTTGCAGCACCAATACAGAAGAGGATATCATTCTGACATAACAAAAATGAACTGGAGATTAATTGTATGAATGGGACGGCTGGACACTTTGGCACTAGAAGTTAGATTTACTCCATAAACTGTGCATTTATTTATTGCAAGTTATACATGAAGACGGAGAACTGTGCATATTAGGTGACCACAGCATGACTGTGAGCCATGAATTTGATAATGGGTATGAAAAAGGAAAGTGCAGTCATACAAATATCAAGTGAGATAATTCGATAATTCTCATAAAGAATTAGTGGTTTGTCAATACATATGTAAATATACGCATGTATGAAATGCTTTCAGATTTTACTCAATATACTGTGCATGATTATGTTTATCCATGTTTTAGACTGATTGATTGACATGAGAAACAAAAGGCTCCTAAAATGATGGGAAGAATAAAAAGTGTGTAACATGAGAGGGGAGAGTTTGGATTGTCCTAGAATAGAAAAATGAAGGCTGACTGAAGATATGACTGATATTTAAAAATACTCCAATGAGTAAACACAATGGAGGAGGAAGAGCTATTTAAACTAAAAGACAATGTTGGCAGAAGAACAAATGGGCATAAAATGACCATGAACAAATTTAAGCTGGAAAGCGAAAGGTTTCTAGTTATCAGAAAGCTGTCTTTCAATGAAAAGCAAGCCTCCTCTAAACAGTTTTTAAATGAAGTTCAGTAGGTTTATAATTTGTGTTATATGACGTAGCTGTCTTTAATAGCATGGGATTTGATTCAGTGACATAGAAGGTTCCCTCAATTTTGCATCTTACACAAAGCAGCAAATACTCTTGATGTATAGTAACCTCTGAGGCAGTGTGCACCCACTGTTGAACAGCACACAGCAAGACTAAAATACTCTTCCAGACAGAAAATCAAGAGACTTCAGTATTCGGTTAATCTCCAGAAGATTTAAACAGACTGAATGCAAAGACTTGTTCCAGAATTTGCAATGTCTCTAAGGCTAATGTGCTCAAACAGCAATAATAAGGCTAAGTTTTGTCTGAAAATTGTCACCTCCATCAGCGCTGCATTGGGATGGGTCCTAGTGCTAACCACAATACCGTGTGCCACTTCTTAAGCTGTTGACAGGTATACTTTCAGTTGTTAAAAATGAGGATGTGAGGACCTGGAAAAATGCTGATTTGAATAATTGCAACCTACTTATCACAGTGTCAGTAATGGAAGACAATATTCCTGTGTATTCAAAAAGCTGTGAAATCCTCCCTGCAGTAGATGATGGGTAGTATTACTCGTTCTTATTTGTTTAGCTAAATTTAAAAATGAGCCTAGAGGAAAAAAATTAATTTTGGATATCAAGTAAACAGGATGTATTTTATACCCATTTTTATACCATGTATAGTATGCTTAATTTAAAAAAATGAAAATTGAATATAAACATCAATATTCTAATAATATTAAGGTAGGAAATTGGAATAAGCCTTAAGCTTCTATCTTAACTAATGCCACTGTGCTTTTTAGTGTTGTTGAATGCCACACTCAAGGAACAAACATTTTCCTCGGTTGAGCTTTCTTGGTGCTGTCATTTTCTACAGCAGTATGAAACACAGAAACCTCTAAACTAAGGAACCTATTCCTTTTGTTTTTCAGCATCAAAACAATGATTCCTCCAGGGGAATGCCTATATGCTGGGAGGAAAAGGAGGAAACCCATTCAGAAACAGTTAAGTATCATATTCATCAGGAGGCATCTCCCTCCAAACGTACGTGCTAGAAATGAGGTAGAAGGTGGAGTCCCTTCCTCCCATGGTCCACTGACACAGGAGAGACCAAATCTCTTTCTCTGCAGTGAGAAACCCCTGGCTGGGAGGCTGGCTCTTCATGATTAAGACTGGCTCCAGAAAGGATGCTGAGCATGGGTCAAACCGACCTTACCATCACTAGGTGTCCCAGGAGGCAGCCAGTGGTGGTTGTGGTGCGTGCCGCAGTGTACTGCAGAGTATGCTGTCATGAGGAGCGGAAAGGGACAGCGCTTTTTCGTAGGCTGGGCAATGGGCCGGAGTTCCACGCTTCTGTGTTCCCCACCGCGTGTTCAAGGAGCTTTTTGAGAAGCTGTGTGTCAAGTGGCACCAGTGTGCTGGCATTGCGCTCTCCCCTTCCCCCTTCCTTGGCTTAGCCTTGCTTGGGGCATCGCTAAGTCCAACATGTGTGAGCCTGGAAAGTGGGTCAGTTCAGCCAACTGAAAAAGCAGACTGGTGACTCACTTTTTGCATAAAGAACACATCATTTTCAAACCACTATTTACTATGGGATCACTTTCATTAGGAGAAAAGTGGGAGAGAGGAATTATATGTGTGAAGGCAAAGGAGAAAGAGAAAAAAAGCAATGGGAAGTTGTTACTAAAAGATGCTTGAAATGGGAGGGGAAAAAAGGTTACTATCACTCAAATGTAAAATGATTTCCAGATGCCATAAACCACTCTGTGAAATGAAGCTTTTTAATATAATCATCCCACATCTTCCGTATTACACTTGATTATATGGTTATGAAACACACATTTTTACTGTGTTAAAATTATGAACTAGCACTGATGGCCTTCACAGACAATTTAAGGATGAGAAGGTAACTAAAATAGATTTCCCTATTTTCAGTTGTTCAGAACTTCTAAAAATAAACCACTTGGCTTAAAATTGTATATATTGGTCTAAAGTCAAAGGGGAGTTTCTCTGAATGTCTGAGTGAAATCTGTTGATTTTCTTTGGATTTTGGAGAGTATTTGCACATGAACCACTTGTTCCCACTTAAAAAATATTTCTTTCAGTGTAAAATATATCATAGGTGACAATTTCAATAGACAAAGATAATGACATAAGAAAATGATTCTTCCTGCAAAACCTGAGCATTAAATCCAAAACATATGTAATATTTCTGCACTACTGTTCAAATATGGATAGGGATATTTAACTTTATAACTGCATGAGGTATGGAACTGCTCCAGTACATGAAATTACCTCTGTGCAGAACTGTTTATGAATCCTAACTTTTGTGAGAAAGGAAGGAGAGTTGCAGTTGCTTTGAGAAACATTAAACATCAGTTTGGAATGTATATACCAGCTGGAAGAACTTGACTTGAAGATGACTTCTAGATAAATGCAATAGTTAAGAAAACTACTTGTTAACAAAGGTTGCAAATGTCCTCAGGAGCCTGTTATGAAATTCTGGCTTCAACAAGATCAGAGGCAAATTCTCACTGAATTGGATAGAGACAAGTTTTCACCTTGTGAGTCATCACCAGTAATGCTACCTTGAAAATAGCTTTGCTATGAGATTGCAGTACAGGTATCTGAACATGAGCTTATCCAGCCAGGATATATACCATTTTGATCGAGAATCTTGGTTTTGGTTAAAACAAGGGGAATCATATGCTTTGGATTATTAGACTGTTGAGCTCCCGCTCTGGAGATGGCCCTCTGTTTTCTGCAGTTGGTTACTTATCACTTGCTGAGGATGGTTTCTCAGTTCCTAGCAACACTGGTCTCTTCCTCAAACCTTATCTGGTTGTGGGTTTGGTCTCTGGTAAGCCTTTCCTGTGCTCGTTCCCTCACTCAGGGACTTCTTAACTCTGATCTAAAGAGGCTCTGAATGCCCAAGACTGACCAGCTGGCAGAACTCCTTTCACGCTCACTGTCCTTCAGTCTTACAGACCTTACTGATATTTCAGGACTCTGAGGTATCCTTACTGTTATGCTGCCTCAAATAATTTATCTTTAATTTACAAGGGTAGACATAACCTATTAATTGAACAGTATATTTAACCATGATTTTGATCCATGTCACACCATTTTTGTTACAGTTTCTTTCTCTTGTTTGACAGCATAGCACATTTTCCTCCGTGGCCTTGTTCTACTTTTTCCCCTGTCATTCTGATAATGAACCATGGTAGATGCTGCCACCTGTTCTGGGAAAGGTATTTGTTCAGTTATAAAACCTAATTTTTCACAGGAAAAAAAAATAGATGGGAATTCTTTTGCCAGTCCTAATAACGATTCCTCTCTTTTTTTCATTAATAACCTCTAGAAATTTAACTATCTCTTGACAAAGGAATAAGTGAGCTCAGGTGCCAGTCTGAGCAGGATACTTGGATTTCTGTAGGGATTAATGGATTAGTCCTTTTGAAGGCCAGGATTCAAAGGGCAGAGGAGAAGTTTTCCCCTTTGCAGAACAACTGGGATGTTCATGTCTGCCCATACTCAGTGCATTCCAGGAGGCCAACTCTCTGCCTTTTCATCAGCGTTTTGTGATCAGGCTGTCAAGCCAGGTGGTCATCCTGCATCTGGATTTCAATTTAGGATGTCACAGAATGATATTGCTCACCACTTCCATGGCTTTTCAGGCACAGAAATTCTACCTGAGATAGTTTTACATGAATGAAACGAATGAATGAAATGTAGTGAAAATGTATGAAGAAGCTCCATGGGAGAATGCAGAGAACCACAAGACTGTAGAAGACTGTGTGGGAAACTTGTTTTACCAGGAAGACCTAATGCGTTTCAGTCTTGTTCTCTACCCAGAACTAGGAAATATTATCTTCATTAGGTCATCTTCAGTCAATATGTCAGGTTTAATTTCTACTTTTATACATGCAAATAAATAAAAAACCCTACCCTAGCTGTTTCCCTTTTGCCCCAGAAAGCTTCCAAACAAGCCCCATTAAATGTGGTCCACACTAAAGAATTTTGGCTTTTATGGAACCAGTTCAAACACCTGGAGCTCAGACTGATTGAAAAATTTCCATCAGATATGCTTTTCAGCCAGAGAACTGAAGTTTTGACCAAAGGAAATATTTTCTACCAAGTGTTTGTTTCCTGTGGAAATCTGACTTTTTACTGGTAATTCAAGCATGTGAAAACTAAAGAGATCTTGTTTTTAACCTCAAACTAAAATCACTGTGCTGAAATTAATACTTATATGAGAAATGCTAAGGCAACACTTCAGGACAGTTACCATTTGAGAACTTCAGCCACTTCTTTGTCTCAAACCTTGGCATCTTGTGCAACTCTCTCCCTCCACAAAACATTTCTGGTAATGTTTTACAGCTCTTTAAAGGTGAGCTACAGCTGCCCTAGCTCTGCGTGTATCTATAACTGCTCCAGACTGCCCACTTCAGCCAGAACCGTATCAGTGCCAGGGTAAACAGAGACCTCAGGAGGTGCAGCTCTCTCCTGCTTCCTAGTTCTCATTTTAAGGCTCTCTGTGGCAATACTTACTTGGTATCTCACTATCCCACCGCTCATCTGCTCTGCCAGTGTGATGTCTGCTTGTCCATTAGTTCTGCTTTTGCCTTTCCTTACTGTGAAGACCCAGAAGAGGTCGAAGGTCGCAAAGGGCCCCCTTTCCTTCACACAGCTTTCTCTCAGTTGGTCCTTTTCACTTGTAGGAGATGGCAAACGTCTGCACATATACAGCCGGCACTGGAGCTCAGCTCTGTCATGATACCTATGCAAGGCCCAAGCACAGCTCAGTGGCTGTGGGTGCTGGTCAGTACATTCATGATAATTATCTTGCTGTTACTTTGCACTTAGCCTATCTGTTGCATCTCATGGTCTTTCTCTTCCCTTTCCCTTCTTACTGGAAGCTTGCCGTCATAGTAAATGATTAGATTTTTCTCAGTTTAGATCATCTGCTGGTTTAACACTTCAGCATACTTTAAAAACGTATTCAGAGTGAACATTTTGTTAACAGGGTAGGGCTCCCTCGGAGGGTAGGGAACAGCAGACAGAGCTGTAGCTGCAGGAAATTCCTCTGCAAGTTCACCAAACTGGTTTGCACTAGTGGCGGTCTGTGTGTCATGGGCACACTGAATCATTAAAGCACAAATGGCTCAATGCCTTACGTACCACCGAAACAGAAAAAGTCCTCTGCACCAGCTCCCACACTCAGTTCCTACCAAACAGGGACTGGTGATATGGGTCTTGTACAGTTACAAGTACTTGTTACTGCAGAGCAGAATTTGAATGGTTTAACAATGCAAAGAGGGAAATGCCAGCTTTATTGTTTTAGTTGCATGTGCTACTTCATTGTAGTAATGCTGCATGAAAAGCAGAGTAAAAGAGGTATCATAGAGTGAGTGCTACATCTCTGGTTAGACCTGATTTACGCTGTTTGAGAATCCCTGGTTTAATGCAAGCACAACAAGCACCATCTACTTTCAGCTCAAAATAAGGGCTAGAATTTTCATTTGCCTCAAAACAGCCCATTGAAGAATTTCCCTGCCTGCCCTTTTCTGTTTGAGGATAGCTATGCTAGCCTTTCCGTGGAACTTGCATTGTTTTAAATCGCATCCACTTGGCACCTAATTACCATTTACATCAAACCCCTGTTTGTTTGGATTCAGTCCCTTACTGAATCATTTCCTTGAGTTTTCAGGAAGACTCTGTCCTGAACTTTCTCCATAGTCTTTTACACCATTCCTTGCAGTTTCCAGAAAACTGTTCCTTATGCTCAGTACAAATGCAGTCCACATAATTGCCTCAAACCATACCTCGCTGGCATAGAGCAGTCACTATTTTATGTGGTAAATAGGCTTGAACAATTTCTATTTCGATTCCATGTCAGTCTTGACAATTTTTACCCCTTGAACTCATCGGTCTAATTTCCCTTATTTTTTCCATCCTAAATTGTTGCCTTGCTTCAGCTGTGTTGTCAGATATAAAGAGCAATTAGTAAAAGCTTATGTTTTTTAGCTTTTACTGAACTATAGGCTATATTCCCACAAAATTACTACTCTCCACAGGTCAGACATCCTTTTGGTGTCACAATGAGGGTGGCTGAGCTTCAGGGTTTACTCAAAAAATTAATGCCCAATATGTACAGTCTTTTTTGAAAAACAGCTAACTCTGGAAAAGTAAAAAGAAGAGTATTCCCTCTTGGTCGATTGCATTATTTGTTGCATATTTTCTCCTCTAATACAGGAAAGTTATTTATTCATCCCAATCAACAAAATCTCCCCCATGTCTTTGAAAGCAACTCATTGTGTTATGGAAGGGCCACGTACCAGTTTTGGTAATTTTGAATGAAAAAGCAGGAATTATATGTTTTCACTGACAGCTACCTCAAACATTTTTTCATTCATTCTGTCCATCAATGTTGTCTTGTTAAATTGAACTGAAGGGTCTCAAAAATAGCAATGAATTTTTCATACCTGATTTGGTTTAAGAGTTTTTCAATTAGCAGCAAAGGCAGCAATCACATGTACGAAACATCGATCTTTTTTTACTAATTCCTCAGCACAACATTATTTTTTTAATCACAATTACAATGATAAATTAAGATTGCACCTGCAATTTAACCCTTTAACCACCTTGTGAAATACTAATGCTCAAGGTTAAAATTATGATTGAAAAATATAGCAACTGTGTGGAGCATGGAAATGCAGTAGTAAAATGCTACAAACGATTAGTTTTACTCTGGTTCTCCACTGGAGCACCAGCTAAGCTACACAAAATTATGATCCTTGCCTTTAGTTAGGTGAAAGTGGAAACTGTTACCACACCTGTATTTTTCTTGCCCAGCATTTCCCATTCTTGGGTATTTTTCTATCTTTTCCTCCTTGATTTTTCTCTCTATGTCTCTTATTCTGGAGAAGGTGTCTCAGGAAGAATGTGGCAATGTGATACAGTAAGGATTTGAACACGGGAGTTACAAGAGAGAGTGGAGGGCCAGCAGACATAGCACTAAGTCCCCTGGGAGATGCTAGCTCAGCTACAGCACTGGGATGCTGTACTCCCTTTGAGTTCATGGATCCATGTAGTTTATGGCTCCAGTGGCCTGTGGCTCATTGTGGATAATGCACTTTACTGCTGAGGCCAGCAATGGCTGTCTGCTGGAGATAACCACCGTACCACTCAGGTCTTCTTGCTTTAGCAACAAATCTGTGCTTCAGCACTGTCTACCCCTTGCTGTTGTGCTGGAAATCAGGTTTCCATGACTGTATGCAAGTGCACCAGCTCTCCCTTTTCTTTCTCTTGAGAACAGCATCTTATATGTTCTGTGGAAGAATATCAGCAGACACCCCAAAACTGAGCTTCATCATTTGTGATGTATTTCATCTTAATGCACTTTCACAATAGGCTTTCTGAGGCATCTTGTCCTGTTCACTGCATGAGATGGACATGAAATGGGGATGGACTAGGAGTGCTTGGCTTAGAAATTTGAGTAACATTAATCTTTCTGTTTTGGAAGGGGTATCAGCATTCTTAAGAGAGAAACCAAATTCTTATCTTTGTTATTACTGACGTAGGAAGGTAATGAGAATGTTCACAGGTTCTCTGAGCTTGAGGAAAGAACGTCTCTCCACCTTGCTTCCCATAATTTTTGAAATCATGTCTAGAGACAGGCTCTTTTCTTAATTATCTCCTGGCCCACAAGTTAACATTGAGTCATTAAATGGAGGGCATTAAGACACTTTGAATGAATACAGTGGATATTGAATGTATTCATGCGTTAGTCACAGTAATTTTCCTCTGCTCTTCTGACCTTCATTTGTACAGCATAGAGGAGAAGTCATTTTTCCTGGTGTTCACTAGAACATGAAGATAGTACTCATTCCCGTAAAGTGACAGGGTCCTGAGTAAGAGATATCAGTTCTTCATCTGTTTTTCACTCAGCAGATGTGAAAAGAGAGGCCAATGTCCATGGCTTTGCACCGTGGCAGATGCAGAATGGTAAATCTTTTTTTTGGCAGGGGACAGAAACATTAAAGATTTTCATAGAAACTAGGTTAAATATGCCTGCTATCAACTAATTGCAGACAAGATCTCAGTCTCCAGTTGTACTGTTTGGAGGTAAAACAGGTAATTGAAAATGTGTTCTCCACCACAGAAGGCCTGCAGTTGGGAATGAAAAATCAAATCCTTCAAAGAGACACAGGGACCGTCTGAATGCAGAACTGGACCACCTGGCCAGCCTCCTGCCTTTTCCACCTGACATCATATCAAAGCTGGACAAACTTTCCGTCTTGCGCCTTAGTGTCAGCTATCTCCGAGTTAAAAGTTTCTTTCAAGGTAGGTCTCTTTAAGACATCAATATCCCGTTAAAAGTCTCCCTCTAATTTATTGCTGCTTTGTACTTACCATGAGAAAAGTTAACATACAATATTATATTGATAAAGTACGGAAAAAAAATCTAATCTCTCCTATTGAATTTATTTTGTGCATGGGCTGTTGTATTGGAAATTTTGTGCATTTCCTCCCATGCCATTTGTGTGTTTTGCATCAAATAATGGGATAACCCCCACCCTTCCTCAGCAGGCGTTAGGAAATAGGAAAACATGACTGAAAAATCTCTGAACTGGCTTGGGGCAGACATAATACCTGTAGTTACTTTGAACTCCTTTTTTTGAAGCTATTACTGCGATGTCTGTTTAAATACAATGTGAAAGTCAAGCAACTACTGTATTACCTGTGTTTGCTGTATTCCAAGGGGAAATGGGCTTCTTTGAAAGGCCAAAAAGATCACTTTCTTTCACGATAAGTGAGATCTGAAGTTTAAAGTGTTGACTAAGCTGTAATAGGCTACACTTTGTTTTCGTAGCTGTCTGGCACACCGCACAATGAAAGCCAAATGTGCATGTTCAGATGTACATAATTAGGATTCTTCTAAATTTGCAGACAGTTTTAATTTCTTCTGTTGCTGGAGAGTTCACAAGAGCAAAATCTGGATTAGGGATTTAACAATTAAAATCCTCTCTAGAGTAATTTAAAAAAAAAGAAAAAAAAAGTGTATTTAAAAGAGTATAATTGACCAGAATTTATAGGCGGACTGTAGAGATTTTTTTAAAGACATTATTCTTCCTTTACTGCTCTTTACTACTCCTTCCTGTTACTATTCCTTATTATGCACAGTGTATACAAGGGAGTCCTATTTTTCTTTGTTTTGTTTTGGCTGAAGAATGATATCTGTTGGTTGGTTTCTTGCTTTTTAAAATATATTTTAGTATGCAAGAAAGGCCAGATTTTGAAGTGGCTTTGGCAGTCTGCAGGTCATTTTACAAGCTGACATCAGATTACGGATGGTGATGTTATTGACAGCAGGAGCCTCCCATGTCAACTGTGGCAGCTGGCTGCCCAGCCTCCAGCACCCTGCAGTTTACAGAGTGCCTCTCTTTCCCTTTGAACACATACCTGAGTCCTATCGTCCCTTCCTCTGAGCTTTGCTTTTGTTTCCCATGGATTCACAAGCAATAAGCTGTCTTCAGCTGCCTTTACTACTCTTCTGCTGGAGTTTCTAAGATTCATTGTCTCCTTTTTTAAAGGGATTGGATAAAAGGAAAACAAGTAAAGCCAGACTTCATTACTCTGAAATGTTCCATGTTTCAAGGGATCTCATTTAATTTAATCCCCAAATTACCTAATTGAACACATAGTTTGTGTTCCCTTCATTCTTATTTTTAAATGTTTACCTCATGAAACTAAGGTTACAGAAAGCATTGTTTATAGTAAAGGAAGGAAACTACATGCCATTTTAAGACGAGAGGGCAGGCTGGAGCTTCAAAAGGGTGGAGTGGAGGAGAGGTGAGCCAGTGGAAACAACTGGGTGAGGAATGGGTGCTAATCTTTTGGTAAGAGTGGGAGCTGCAGTCTCAGCTTCATGGCATGTCACGATCTACTTCCTTTAGTTGTGGAGAAATAAGGCAGAATCTAATTTTTTTTAAACAAATACTTTGTAGGAAGTCACCTAAGAAAAGCAAACAAAAATATCTATCCCAGTGTTTCAATCTTTGTTCTGATGAAAGAAGACAGAAGAGCAGAAACAGCTTGTTTGTGGCTTTTTAAATCAAAGGATCGTACTTGTGAGCTGTTATAAACACTGTGAGGACAGAGAACATACCAGTGGCATACAGAGATGTTATAAAATTGGATAAAATAAAATGTATCTGGAAAAACTGACCTAGCAAATCCGTACTAATTCACTCAGGGAAAATTAATCCAAAGCAACTGCTGTTCAATGGAAGAGAGAAACCTGGAAAAGAGAACATAGAAACAATAATCGAAGAGGGACAGTGGTCAGCAAATTGTTCTATGCTTGTAATACGATACGTTGACATAAACAAGAAAGCCAAGTGTGGATTTTGGTCGGTTTGCCCAAAGGCAGCATGTCACTACACAGGAAGGTTATAATCTCTCTCTGCATGAGACCAGCATGACTCCATCTGGAACACAGCTTTCTGTTGTGGGCATCTCCTGGTCACAAGGGCATTAGTACATATTAAGGGGTTTGGAATAAACACAAGCAAGAAGTGGCTATAAAGCTGGATGGACAAAAAAAAAAAA
>VZTL01041139.1:0-19676 GCA_013400535.1 Scopus umbretta
CTCTGTCGTCTTTACTCCCCCATCAGGTTGATACTCCCCCATACACACTGATAAGATTGCCCCTGCTATACAACCCCCGCTCTCACACCCTCTCCTCCTATATGCCAGATGCTCCAAACCCTTAATCACCTTTGTGGCCCTTCCAGTGTGTCCATGCCTCTCTTGTACTGGGAAGCCCAGCACTCCAGATATGTGCACACACTACGATGCTGTTGGCCGCCTTTGCTGCAAGGGCACTGCTGGCTCATGGTCAACTGTCGGCCAGGATCCTTTGGTCTTTTCTAAAAGCTGCGTTCCAGTCGCTTAGCCTTCAGCCTTTGTTGTTGCATGGGGTTAGTCTCAGCTTCCCTTCTGCTGTGATTAGATGACCTTGAATTCAGCTGTCTGGGCCTTACTGTCCACCATGTTGATGCTATGGGCTGCTTTATAAAGAGATTTCAAACTTGAGTTGGCTGAGGTAGGTGTAATTTTTATCTGATCTTCCTAGGTAACTATCTTATCATCCTCTGTCAACGTGTGGCTGCTTGTATTGACAACATTCTCTTCCATGTGTGCTTTTATAGCAGTCACTGTCCTGCTGCCCAGGTGCCTACTCTGCTGCAGTGTCCTTTCTTTAGGAGCTTACACACACACACACATGTACACATTGTTCTGCTACGGTCTAGAAACTGAGACAGGATACTGAGCACTGTACAGTATCCTATAGCCAGGGGCTATAAAGTCCTCTTCAGAACATAATGACATAGAAAATGCCCTTCAATCTTACTAGCTTCCTTTCCCTCTGTGGCTGCTGTATCCTAGCCTAGCCAAGAAGCCAGGAGGAACCCCTGATTTTGCTCTCATAGGGAGCGCAGGGCAGTGAACATTATCCAGTCTCTTCTGCATGGAACTGAACAACTTGTCCTTGATTAAAGCTGAGAGACTGCCAACTTCAGAAAACTCAAGGCCCTAACACTGCCTGCTTATTCTTGCTGTGTGTTTCTTCATCCGTCTCTGCATCATGCCAGCCATGTGGCCAGATCCTTCCCCTCTGCAGGCCAAGGTTTGTCTTTCATGAGCATTTTCATGAGGCTCTCTGCTCTGAAGAAAACTGGATTCCTTTGTGGGTTTTTCTATCCCATTTGAAGTTACAGTGTCCAAGCACTTTGAAATAAACATTTATTCATATATTTTCACAACACCTTCAGGGGCAAAGAATTACAATTATCCTCTGCCAAATTTCAGATCTAGCTCTGAAAGTGCAGGTTCGTCACAGCTTCTCTACATAACTCTTTCTCTAGTCACACGCTGCTGGAAGCAGGCTTGTATCATGCGCAGCATTAAGTCACTATAACTATAGGCATTGCTGCTAGCATACTAATGAACCTGCATAAATCTTTATTGATTCATGTGAGCAATATAATCCTCCGGGCTTCAGTTACTTGCACCATGCTGGGCTATGTCCAAAACCCACATACTGCCCTCCCTTGCAACGTGGCTGCTCTCTGTTCAATGCCTCTCCCTACCTGTCCCTTTGTGTTCACCTCTGCAGAGGGCCTCCACATCTTCCATGAGCACCTCAGAAGAAGGGACAAAGCCACCTTCCTTCCACTTGGTTGGCCCATTTAGCCCAGGTGCAAATCAAACAGATTGCATGTGGAAGGAGGTTGGCCCTCTACCTCCATAAGGGCAGATATACTGGATTTGTGCTTACTTTACAATTAGACTTGGAACCCAGGAGCAAGAACGTAATATAGTTTCTTATGTAACCATATATTTATTTTGGTTACGTGCGGCTTTAAGACAAATCTAAAATGGTGCTGGACTGTGCTGCTGCCCTCAAAAGAAGTTTGTCAGCAGAGTAACAATAATGTTCTGCTTCTGAAAATGATGTGCTGGGCTTTATGGTCAGCTTTTAGGTTTGAATGCTTTTTTTTCCACTTTGATATTTGAGCCCTCCCCTCAAAGCAGATCCTTTGAGTGTGTACATGGCTCTCCAAGCAATGGTCACGGGAGGACATAGACAGGCGCAGAAAAAAGATGCTGACGGCATCTGAAAATGATTTGCAATCTCTTAGCCGCATGAGCTCAGTTGCATTAACATAGTGATTTAAATACTGTGGATTGCTTTTCTGATGTTCTTTTAGAAATTTCTTATTGGAATTATTAGGCATCCAAAATATATTTAAAACCAACCAACCAACCAGTGGAATGAAACAGAGCAGATAATACTGACGAAGCACTCTGAGCCCTATCTTGCAGCCCCAAATCAAGCACACTGCCACCAGGCACACAACTCCAGTGACCAGATGGGACAGGATCTGGAACTGGGCTAGTGAACCACTCATGTCACAGAAGTTTGGACGCTGCATCATGGGAGGATACTTCACGGTTCTGAAGCATCTACACTCACCACAACCCAGCCTTGCCATAGCAAAGCCTAGCAGTCTTTGGGGAAAAAAAATAACATTGTGAGGTTTTTGGTGCCTTGGGCATCAGATGTGCTTAAGGTAAACACAGAAGGAGTGGCTGACTTTTTTTGTAAATACTGCAATAAAATTACAAATAATAACAATATGTGACAAATAACACAAGGAACATTTTGAACACAAAAAAGAGGTAGGCTGCTAAGGCTGCCACTAAAAAAGAACAGACGCTGCACACTGCCACAGACACCTTGGCTCTGCTCACCCAGCGGGGGAGAAACCCTGCCCTTGGTGGTGCCATGCCATGGCTCCATAGGGCTGGGAGATGCCAGGCTGCTGAGGTACAAGACTGCCTGCACACAGACATTACTGGGCACATAATGATGCCACTGGTGTAAGTCCTGCTCCTACAAAGTGCTTGGAGACCTCCAATGCTGTCAGGACCAGGGAGTGCCCATTTCATTGAGAAATGAATTTGGTTCTCACTGGATCAAACAAAAAGCCAACAACTGGAAAATACAGCCAGCTTACCAGTCAGTTCTGGTCTTCCCATGCCAGAGACAGGACTGGCTTTTATTCAGCTAGGATTTAAGTGGAATAGCTGCTCGCAAGTCAGTAGCCCTGATAGCAGAGAGCGCTGTCACTGCACTGAAGTCAGTGGAGCTATCTGTGATTTATGCAAGTAAGAACATAACCAAAGCCTGGCTGCATAGACTGAATGGAGAGAAAAATCAGGCCCTTCTTCAAGGCATCTCTCATATACAACCGCTACCTGGAGCAGCTCAACCCTGCCATTCTTCCATCCCTTTTTCCTACTTGGTCCTGGAAGTTCCTTAGACCAAAGGCTGTCTTTTATTATTCAGTGATTTTTTTCCCCTCCCCTCCATCTCAAACATGTCCCTTGCTCTACTGCCATGCAAATAATGCAGCGTCACCAGCATCTCCCTCAGGGGGCAGCCAGGGTTAATGAACAGCATTTGACACTGAACTGCAAACCGCTCCATTCGCCTGTTGTCTGCACAGATTCTCGAGGCTTCAGGCAGCTGGGCACGCCAACCAGAGACTCGCCAGGTTGTTTTCTGGGGGCTATGGGAAATACCCAGTGTCAGAAAAAGGAGTTTAAGCTAAGCGTACAGCCACATGGTTAGAAAGCAGAGAAACCTCAGCCCGGCGCTGACAGTGACTGATGACTGTAGGTGCTGTGAGTATTCACTGCTCCTCAGGTTACCCAAATGTCAGGGTTTTAAAGTGATGTAATTAAAGCACCACAGGAGTGCAAAGATCTGTGTAAACTGAGAGGATAATCACCATGCAAGCAGAGCACAGGCTGTTTGACTGTGTGAAATTATGTTATTCAGTATCCCTCTAATTTGTCACATGACTTGATACACTAAAAAAACCCGTATCGTGTTTTTATGCTCTGGGTCCATGACAATTGCTTTTCCTGCAGCAGACAATGATTTGTAAAGTGACTTTTCTTATTCCCAAACCACCCAAAATTTTGCAAATTGGTTTCCACGAATTAGAAGTGGTTAGAAATAACCTTGGCTCAGGGACTGGCTCTGTTATGGGGCTTTCGCTGCCATGACAGCTAACTGGGAGAAGATAGTTATTTCTAAATTACTCTATTTTTACATTAACATTTCTTTTAGAGCAAAACAGCAGTAGAAGCAGTATTATTTTTGTTGCTTGCTCTGGAACAGGACTGGATCCTAGGAACTACAACTTTTTATCATCCGACCAAAGGCACCCCTGGTCATTTCATGTGGAAGTGTATCCACTGCCTCCCCAGCCTCAAGCCTGGGCTCAATGTGGGGTGCAGGGAGCAACCCCTTTTCTCCTCTGTGCTAGGAACAGCCAGCAGAAACATATCACACTTTATGACAGAGAGCCTTCCATGGCCACAACCCTACAGCCCAATATCACACAGACCAAGGTGGCCTTTTTCACAACATTAACAGTGGTTCAAAAAGATAAGGCTAGGAGTTGTCAGTTCCCAGGAACCCATCAGCTGCTGTTCACAGTAGCTTGGAGCTAGATTTGAATCCACAATGCAGAATTTCAGTTTGCAATCCTTGACTGACATACCTACGTCAGGAGCACTGATACTCAAAACCACAGGTGTTTAAGCTCAAAGAGCATCTTTGTGTGAAGCTGTACAATCCAGATCGATCCAGAGCTGTCATGTCCCTGTCCAGTTCTGTTCAGCCACATTCTGTTTTGAAGGGTACAGACACCCTGTACAGAAATGACTGAAGGGAGGTCCTCTCAGCCACTGTCATGGTCCCCTTGCTCCTTTTTTTACCTTTCAACTGCTCGTTGCCTCCTACTACCAGGTCCTGATTTTGCAGCACACCAGAGATGGTAGCACAGGGAAAGCAGGAAGGTGCTACCTGCCCCATATCGCTACAGAGTGAGACGTCACATGATAGCTGAGCACTTCCCCACCTGCAAACAGACCAGTTACACCAACAGCTATGACACCTCTGGATTAAGGATTAGATCCAACATTTTCAAAGCTTTAGTTCCAGTAGCAAGGACCCAAATCTGGTGTCTTCTGAGTGCTCTGAGGACCCAAGCATTGATATGTCTTGGTCATTTCACTGGGCTCTTCACACTTCAGGAGAACAACTGTGCAACTTTAAGGTTTTCAGAGCAATTACAAAAGTGATTTGATGGCTCACTTAAAAATTTTAAAATATTTATCAAGAAAAAAGGAGTCCAGCAAGTTACTGGGGGTGAGGGGAAGAAGGGAAGGGAAAAGGTAAACAAATCAAGCGAGGCACAAGACCAAACTGTATTCCAAGCACACAGTGGAAAATGCAGGCCAGTGCCAGCAGCCTGATAATCCAAATTCTCTTTCTATGCACCGAACTCTTCTGAGAATAGGAAAGAATTTAAAGGAGCATAAACGATAACTGTACACATTCTGGAAGCAAACCTAAAAGTACTGCCAGGAAAAATCAGGCTTCTCGTTACAGAGCCATTAACACATTCCCTTCCCCTTCCACCCGGGCAGCAGAGCGCACACCTACAGAGGGAGGAGGAGAAAGGGAATGCTTCTTGCCCTGCAACACACAGTCGGTCCTCAGCACTGCAGAAGGATGGACATTAAATCTGAGTGGCAGGATAGATGCACATTACTGGGAAGAGCCACTGTAACACCCTGAACGTTGGCACCCAGGTAGGCACAGAGCACGTGAACAGAGCAAGCATTACACCCATGGGAATTCCCAGCAGACAAGGTGCAGGTCACCTGCTCCTTCCCCTCCCACCATGAATGAAAAGCACTGCGTTAGGTACTGCCCTCCAAAGAGATGGGAACTAAGGAAATTGTCTTCATTACTTTTTTAAAAATCACAAGATTCACCCCTTTTGCATGAAACAGATGGTTGTAGTAGCAACAACAGATTCACCAAAATACTAGCAGCTAGATCCACAGACAATGTAAATCTGTGCAGGGTTTATTTTACCTCATTCTTTACACAGCTATAACCTCACTCACGTACTCTGCATTACATTTCTCCTTTCAGACAATTCCATAACTCCCCTTAGCCCCAGTGAAATGGAAGTCACATTCATTTTGCACATCCCCTTTATACCGGTTTTGTTTAGTCACCTTTTTCTAGCCAGCTTACACACTGATTAGGTACGTTTTGCACAGATAATCAGGATTGCAAAATCTGTCCCCAAAATTTCTAGTGGAGGTTATTCTTGCCTACCCCAACTTTGTGTTTGGCCCATTTGCCATAGTCTTTGTAGGGTCAAGGTAATGACAGTATTAGGAGCAATGAACTAAATGTTCTTTAGTGCTGATGAAAATCCCAAGATATTCACTAAAATCAATGGAGATATTCCAGATGAGAGAGATATATGGCTCAACAAAAATAATGGAACAAAAAACACCCACAGATGCAGGAGAAGATGTTGTCCAGATGGTTAAGCCAGCCTGGTGTCTGTCATGAACACATCCCTTAACACCCATGCAAAAACCTTTTGTGGCTTTAGCCCATGACACTTATCTCCCTGTCACTGGGCCAAAACTGACTGTTTTGGCTCATGCTGACTTTCACTGGGTGAAAGCTTAACCACTGATATTACCTAGAAAACATGTTAGGGGGGGTTGTTCAGCAGGGGTACCCTGAGTACCACTGCTAGTGAGCTCCAAAGCGAACCCCGCTGGCAGGGTCAGAGGGCTGACTGCAGAGGGGAGGCTCGGGGCAGAAAAACTGGGGCTGATCCCACTGCACTGCGACAGGGTGAAGGACACACGAGAAGACAAGCACAGGGTGAAGGATAAACTAGAAAAATAAGTAACAGGGTTTTTTTTTAATCTCACAGTACTATAACACTGTTACAGCTTTTCTGTCCTCAATAGTATTTACTTTGGTGTGACTGAAATTAAGACATGGTCCTGGAGAATCGGAGGACTCTAAGACCAGCTGAAATCAGAGGAAACACCCCTTTCCTTCAGCTTAAGCAAGTTTCCAGTGGGACAAGTCAGCACAAACACCCTGAAAGTGGAAACAAATCACTGTACAGAGCTGCACAGATTTTCACAATGACTTTTAATCAACTAAATGTTCCAGCAGCTGAGAATTTGGCCAATAACCTTGGCTGGAGCTGAGCCGACCTATGTCAGGGATCCTGCCTTACAAGTCCTCTGCAAGGCCTGAACAGAGTGCTGAACCACCTTTGCCAAGTGTGACAGGTAAGCTGCTGATGGGATGGAATCTGAAGTCAAGCCAATTGCTCCAAACAGGAAACAGAATTTTGGCTGCACCTGCAGAAGAAAGGATACACTGAGTTGGTTGTTTAACCATCAGCCCTCTTTGGATAAGTGCACCCGGACTAGAGAGGTTAGCTGGTGGGCTCTCACATTTCCTCAGGGAACAAATGTCTGCATTTAACATGCACGCTTTGCTCAGATTTGTCTGTCAGAACATTAATCCAGCACAACAAAAGAATGAAAAGCCAAAGTCACCAACCATGGGGCTGCTGAAACCAGGCCCTTTGGCTACTTCAGGGAGTTTAGTAGGTGTGTGTAAATAAACATGGAAGACTCCAATACTGCAGCTTTTAACAATGTGCTAGAATCCCTTCTGAAATGTTTAACGAGGTGAAAATAAATAGGTAACCTCTGCAAAACCAAATGACATTTTTCCATTTATGAGGCTTCCCATCTCGCAATGTCTATTATTTTACATGAAGATTTTAATTTAAAAACTGCCTTTCTGAGCTATGCTGAGATGGGAAGGCTGCTGGGATTCTGGGCTGACATCCCAGGAACCGCAGTAGATTGCCTGGTATTCACAGTCGAGTTTTCTAATAAGGTGGTGCACATTTCCAAAATGTCACTGCACAAGTGGCCATTGGTGGAGTTATTTTAGGCAGTGGTTCAGAAAGGCGCTTAGACTTGTCGTGCCTGTTCCTGAATTGACAGACATGCATTCTTTGAACTTTCTTAAGACCCTGCTGTGAAGAGAGACTATAATGGCAAAGACAGCTCCCGGATCATTTACTGGAAGAGATTTTTATCAGTTGATTTTCTCCTCTTCATACTGGTGTCAATAAGAAAAAAAAATATTGAAGACTAACTCAAAGAGATAGTCCTGGATAAAAGCAGACTGAAGCCTGAATTGAGCCATATAAAGCAGCTTCTGCCTTCCAACAGTGGTATTTTCCACTGATGATCTGCACTAGAGTAAAGGGAAACTAAAGGGAAACGCCAGGTGGACCACCTCTGTGGGTGAAAGTTCCTTCATCTCCCTTTCAAACATCATGTACTCAGGGACAGCTTTGAGGCAGATGCATTACAAGTGCAGCCAGTTAGGTTGGTGGGTGCTGTGAACAGCGTCTGTACTGTCAGGCAGTGACCTGAAAGGCATTTCCAAAGAATCTCTTCTGCTCCTTACTTCGAGGCTCTGAAAGGCACATACCTTCATTCCACCATCCCTCAGCTCCTCTCTCTGGAAATCTGGCTTATTTCCATGTTTGTTGCCTTCATTTCTCTTCACTGAGCACTTTAAAACTAGACGTAACGCTCATGTAAGTTGCTACTGTGGGGGATTGATTCCCTTTTCCTTACAGGAGCTGTGCAAGATCTTTCACTGCTGCTAAGTCTTTGACAGAGAGGCTCACGAAGGTCCAAATGTTTATATTCCCTGTATGTGAAGTAGAAAATCCGAGGAACCTCCTTTTATCTCCACATCTCTGGATAAATAGATGGCCATGCTGCTGCTGCCTGCACTTCTTGATGCCCAAAACAGAAACCAATGCTGAGCCACCCAGAAATGAGAATGGTATGTCCTTGGTCACAAGCAGCTTTGTGATTTGGGGGGAGCAGCTAAAGCCCCAGATATAACGTAAGCATCACCCAGGTCCTGGAGTTCGCAGGCAAGAGTCACATGCACTGAGGCACTGAAGAAAGCAAAATGCCCTAATGGTCATAACCAAGGGATGTTCAGAGCGCACTCAATACAGAAGGCAAAAAACCCAACCAAACAAAAAATGTTTCTGAAGGGAACATGCCCACAACCTTCACTGGCAGAAGGTTAATTCACTTCAGACAGTTACATGAGCATGCTCTGAACCTGGGCTGGTGGTGTTTCAAGTGGTACTGATGCCTCTTCTGAACGCCACAGCTCCTACACACAGGGCAGCTGTGCAAGGAATGTGCACAGTGCCAGCATGGACCTGGCGGTCAGAAACATTATAGTCCCCATGAAAGGGACTCTTTGAAGAAAGCCTAATCTTCTAGACTCATATTACTAAGCAACTTAAGACAACAGATCTTAGAACAACATTGCCCAGCAAAGATCCTGCACGTGTTGGTATGTCATGAGTAACTACCTACATAAAGCTGAGGAATTTCTTTTTTTCTCCCAACTAAATCTTCTCCAATTATTTTTACTGCCTATTTTTTGCATTACCCTCATACTTCAGAACCTTGTCCCTGAACCAAGACCTCACTGAGTTGGACCTCTCTGAAATTAGTCATAGTTTTCCCTAGCCATGAGTAACCTGAATAAAATAAAGTTAAATCTGCAAAACTTTGCAAGCTTCCTATTTGTCCAGTCTTCCAAGAATTTGATATGCTAAGTTTTAGTACTGAACCTTGAGGTATCTGCTGTTTTCCCTTAAGACACATTGAAAATAATTTGATTTCTTTTTTTGTCCATTACTCAGTATTTTATCATTCCTTCCCGACTACTCAACTTCTGTAAGAACGTTTTGTGACTGACTTTGTCATAGAACTAAGGGTGTTGTAAACAAAACAGATCAGCTAGGCCTCCTTTAATTATTGTTTTCCAACAAAGAAAAGGCAATCCATTGTCATTTTTAGAAGAAAATGCTTTTAAATTTGCTCTGGTGCCTTTCTTACCTGTGTGTGAACCTTGATTGTCCTCTACTACAGAAAACAAAAAGCCAGAAACAGTGAAATTTTAGCTTGTTACATGTTCTTCATACTCATGGAAATGACTACAGGAGGCGTGTGCTTTGGAGAATGAAGACCTATGTCACACCCATACTCAAATACTATGTGTGTAGAGTCACAACTGGTATTGAACAGATGCTGCAGCAGCAGCAGAACCCCTTCAGGATCTCCCTCACGCCCCCTGCCTGTGCCTTGCCACCCTACACATTTCTTCTTGGATAATTTATATTCTACTTTTTTTATCCCATGTAGAATGAGCTTCCTGTCTCTCCTTATCCCCATTTCTACCGCACTTTGGTAAAATTCGCCTTTCTTCTATTGTCCCAAGAAATTTAACAGAAAGAGACTGGAGAGTGGACAGCAAAAATGACACACTGAAAGGTGAAACAACGGCTACAGGGGTGGTGTAGAAGGAGACATTAGGACGATTTTCATTGCTTTTCTACTAACTGGAATTTCCTACTTCTGGTGGGGTTTTTTATGTTGGGGAAAAATTATCAAGTGTGCCTCCTGGCACACTTCAAAATTCCCTCTTACTGGCAGGCTAGTATTGAAATGTCCCAGTGAAGGCTGCTGAGAGCTGACAGCTGCCTCTTAGGAACTTCTGAGAATCCCATCTCTAACAAAGATATCCACTACCTTTACAGCTGGAAAGGTTAAACTGACTCAGCAAAGGAGCTATTATTCTGGGACAGATTTAACAAAGGATCGGAGAAGAAGAGGCTCAGTTATCATTACTGGGACAGAGGGTCCTTTACCTTGTGGCAAGGTGGTGGGTGTGCTGCCATACAGTCCCTCCTCCATCCAGGTGTTGCTACATCTGCCTGACAATCCTACGCAGGCAAACCAAGTGCCACAGAAGCCACCAGGTCCCTTTCATGTAGAACTATCTGGAAAAGGAATTTCTGTTCTGTGAGAAATTCCAACATTTTGAAATCTGTTTTTCTTCCCAATATAAACAAGAAGCCAAAATGCCATGGGCCCTGTGGAATGGATCTCCTGGAGAGGAACAGGGGAAAGGAACAGAGAAGATTAAGAAACTTTATTTTGAAAGAAAAAAAGAAAAAAATTCCTGCTGATAATTTTTTGATGAACTTTGCCACTTATTAACTTCAGTGGGGACAAAACCAGACCCCAGAGAAGACCCACAAAGTCTGCAGTTTACTGGGAATCTCGGGGAGATGTATGAAAAAGAAGAAAATCAACTAATGATCAGTCAAGGTTGACAGTCAGAAGCGCACTGATAAATAGGTTATTTTCAAATTGGCCATACATTTCAAACAATTCACATATATTCAATATTTACAGACAGCTATACAACTCCTCAAGGGATCCAGCAAAGCATTTAAGTATGGTTTTCAATTTCAGAATATGTATCCCCAATGAAAATATTTACTCGAGCATGTGCAGTTAGACATTAACTTAATTGCTTTCCTGGACGAGTTCCTATTCATTCTTAACCCAGGAACATTATTTTTACATCTGATACAACACCCTACTCTCAATTTCAGTCAGTGTTGGGTCTGCTATTTAATTCTTTACCCAAAATCTATTGATCTTTGGTATCTCAAGTCAGCCCTTTAAAGTTACATAAATAAAAGGTACCTATCTTTCAGTGAATGGAACATCTCCAGTTTCCTTAATAACTGCCGTTGAGCATCTACTGATTCCATTTTACATGACCCATGACATTTTGGGATGCTCATGGGCATAGCAACATGAATATTCCTGACAATCCTAAGTCCCACTTCCTCTTTTCTATCATATGAAGTGGCTAGAGCTGCTCAAAGAAAACCGTTAAAATTTTTAACTTGAGAAAAATAAGCTTTATGCAATGACCTAGAAAAGAAAGACAATATTGGTTTGCTACCGATAATCGGGTATTCAAAGTATTAAGAAATGATTATGGAAAATTTCAGAGGAAGGTGACAAGATGGAGTTTCTGACCAGAAAAAGGGCAGAAGACAATAAGCATGTGAAGTGATACACACGGGAAGAAATGATCTTAAATACTTCTACTTTGTCCACATAGAAAAGAGCTCTGAGCTGACTTTCTATTCCAAAATGAGGACCAAGAGGGGGTTTGACAGGGGTTGGTCTTCAAAATGATTGTTTCCAATATAACAGCTTGGGATCTTCAATTGAAAATGACAGGAAATAGGCTCAAAAAACAGAAAGGACCTATTTTCAACCAGTGTGTATTTAAAGAGTGGAACTCCTCATCAAGTTATATTCTAGATGCCAAAAGCTTACACAGATTCAAAAACATAGTCACCAAAGGAAAATCCCTCAAGGACTATTAAGTACAAAATATTGTGTCTGGTTCTAAAATCCCTCAGCCACAAATTGTTGGAAGCTGGGAGAATATTTGAAAGAAGTGTCAAATATGCTTGCAATACTGGCCACTGTCAGAGTGAGTATCCTGAGCTAGACAGACAGCTGGTCTGACCTGGTATGACTGTCCTTACACTTTTATATCGCATTTTCCTGTTTCCTTCTTCTGAGAAAAGCCTAAAAAATTCACTGCAATGACCATAACATTTGCATACCATATTGTGTCTGACAGACAGAGTTAGCATAGAAAATTTCAACCCAAAGACTTAAAGCTTAGTAAATTTATAAGCAACCAAAGATAGGTAAATGCTATATGTTTACAACTTTAATAAGAGACAGAGTTATCATCCCTACCTTTAATTAAAAAAATATATTTGAAGTTCAAGTAGGCAGTACATATCAATTTAGGGTAATATACAATACAGCGATTATATAACTATCCCTGAAGTGAGCTTTGTATACTCAAGAAATCCAGAGCTAATCATAAAGTTCAAAGAAACCCAGATATGCTGATACACAAAAACGCATACATATTATGCATTCAGGCGTAGTGTGGTAACATTTGCAATGTTTCTCACAGTCTAAAAAGACTCTAGTTGTTTTAGAGATATTCTTGACAGTTAAAATACAGAATCCTAGTAAACCTGATAATATTGATCTGTTTGGTTGGAATTTCTCAGATGCAAACATACATGCAATATTTTTGAGAGGTTGGCATTGATAAAATTTAACTGCTTCCCCTGTGGACTTAAATCAAAGCTGGATATTAAACTAACATATTATTATACATAGTTTGTTTATAAGTCATTCTTGTTTAGCAGTTGCACCTTTTCCACATAGTTTAGAAGCTGCCTTTGTTCTCTAGCACAGCCTCTACCATGAAAGCATCAGAAGAAAGTGATTACATTTAACAGGCACCACCCTTGTTTAATGATATATAAACATAAACATCCTGGTGCCTGTCCTATGCTTGGCATACAAGGAAAGGTTAAATACATTAAACATCTGCAGCTCAACTAAACACCGGTGAAATGCTGGAGGGGATATGATAATCACAGACAAGTACAGAAGAAATGGAAACACTAATGATGGAAGAGCATCGTTTAGGATAATATCTAGTCATAGAATGATGCTTTAAATTTAAGCACAGGGGAAATGATGTTGGAAACATTTCCTATTGGGGAGACCTAACAGGCTGTAGAATAATCTCCCAAGGGAGATGGAGGGAGTCCTTTTGACTGAGTTGTTTCTTTCTGGACTGGGCAAAGTGTTAAGCACACTACAGGGAAAACATGTACTAGCACACAGAAAGACTACCAGGTCTACTGCTCAGAAGCTCAAGACATTTCTGTTCTCAACAGCAGCAGTTTTGTTCAAAACAAAACTCATTAAAAAACCTTTTAATTGTTTGTGAAGAGATGAGTGACTTTTGTAGTCTCTCCCATCTCTATCTCAAATTTGATATATTTACATGTATTTATGGCTCTTTCTTAAATTGCATTTCCAGAATAGAGTTTTCACCTTGCATATTCCCAGATCTGTAGTCACATATTGCCTTTGTCCATCTGATGCTGTGTGGCAAGAATGGATGCAGCTTTATCAGAAACTTGTCCTGATCAGGCTCTTGCCAAGCATGACTAGTTTAATGTGACAGATTATAAAATGAAAGGAGAGCAAAAGGGAGGAATAACAAGTGCCAGGGAAAGATTAGATTCTCCACACATTTCTGCATTTATTGACCTTTTCTTCTTCGATATACCATTAGTTACCCAGATTTACAGCTTGAGATGGCAGGCAAGCTGTCAGGTGCACGATTTAGGTCATTGATGATGTTATGAACTCTACTGGAAACTGATTTCATGAAATAAAAGTATGTGGCTTGACATTTGATACAGCGAATATCTAACTGGCATTTTTAATTGCTCCTTGTACAGTTCCTTTGTAATTATTGAGAAACTTTTAATAACTTCTTAGGGACTTAAAAATTAAAATATCTCTGAGAATATGGGGTACCAACAGCCAGTATATAGCATCCATGCTGAAAAGTCATTATATGTGAGTGCAGTTTGACATCACTGTATGTAAATCTATAGATCAATCCACAGAGAAGCAATGTTTTACCCTGAAGTTTCTTGAAGGCTCTCTTGGGTGGTTTTCTTCCAGAAACTTCTACATCAAGTTTCTAGTCACAAATTTGACTTAACTTGCAATTTATTCATAAATAAAATACCACCTCTTGGACTTGATCCAGAGAGAAAGTAAAGAACCCAGCTATGGCTGGCCAGCAGAAACACAGTTCAACATGCAGGACACCAGTCTGAGCAAAGCTCTGCTTTGGGTTCTGATCAGTACATAAACAGTATGATCTGATGCGATTGTGTACAATCACACAAGCAAGATTTGAAAACCTTCAGATCTATGTTTCTGAAGGCAAAAGCTATACTATTACTTAAAGTAATGGAGCAATGGAGGTCTGTATCCATTTTTTCAGGTCTGAACACAGGCTCTCACTGTGCATTCACTTTACTTGTTACATTAGTTGAAGCAATGTAAGTCCAATGACACACAAGCTCTCCACCATTGGAACTGGGGTAAGAGTTTGATCACAGTTCAACTGCAGCATGTTGGAGCTGTCAAAACATTTATCTTTTTAAAACACTTCCAGGCTATAGCAGCTGTCTGCTAAGAAACTCCTCTTGCCACCTGGTAATGCTTTACAAACACCAGCACTTGGAAGAAAACAATTGTCGTGCCTGTTAATGACATAAATCCAGCATGCAGTGTCCTGACCTCAGTGCAAACAGGGAATAACATGAGAATCAATACAGCAAATCTGACTGAGGTAAAGTTGGTCTGAATGAGATCAGGCTGGCCTGGTTTATCTTCCCTTCTGTCAGCTAGATGCAAAGACTTTGGAAGGCATAAAATCCAGCCTGGTCCCTGATACCACAAGAACAGGAACTCATCCCAAGGGAAAGCAGGTTGTGGAAGGCTGCCCCTCTTTGCACTGAGTTAGCAGCTTAGTGCAGATACAGCTGTAGAGGAACCCCATCCGTCAGGTCTGCAGAAGGGACCCTCTGCACCAGCCACACCTGCCCCTGGAAAGGAGTCCTTGTTGGTATCTTCTAGACTCTAGCAAGAAGGGTGCAAGTGTCATTTATGATCTTCAAAGAGTTAAATGCAACAGCCAGCCACTAGCTCTGCACTCAAGTCTGTTGAACTTTAATCTCTGCAGCTGTGTAATGTGGCCTGTCATCTGGTTTAGTGCAATGGGAGGAGCTGAGTCTAAACTCTAGGACTCTTGTTGCTGATGATAGTTCCATGCAGCTCGTTTTCCTCAGGCTGCAAGACCTGACTGGCTTTGGCACATCCTGACTAACTGCTGCTGAGTGATGAGGAAATATTTGCCTTGAGCCGGAGCACTAAACACCTCCTCTGTGGTTAGGAGAGATATAGCTTTCTCCACGGTGGGGTGGTGATTAGATTGAACCGTTACCTCCGTTTTCCACCTTTGCCACAGTAATTGCTTTCCCTTGTGCACCTCACTGGACAAATGAGTTAAGGAAATATTCTGGGAACAGCAAGGACTTTTGAACACTATGTAACATGAGCATGCTGGCTTTTGGAAAAGGGGTTGGCTCTGCATATGTGTGAGTGGAAGTCTGCTATTCCACCTGAGGCAAGAAATTAATTGCTATGACTGTGCCTCCTCTTTGCCATGTATACAGCTGGCAAGCCCTAGCCCATGGCCACCATGTAGGGTCAACATCTGATTTTGGGCTTTTTTATGCCCTATACTTTACACTAGTGCTCCTGTACTTCATAGGAATATTACTTGCAGGGCAGAATGAGTCCCCCTGCCTCCACTAAAGAACAAGGGCTTTAATGGACAGCATAGATTTAACTTCTCCGTGCAGAAAGCTGAAGGTGACAAGCCAATCTTGCTTGCATGACACAGAGAAGAGCAAGGTGCTCATTAGAAGCTAAGCTCTGTTCCACCCCCATGGCAGGGGAATTAAGATAGTTCATCACACCTGTTTGTCACAGAATCACAGAATGCTTTAGGTTGGAAGGGACCTTCAAAGATCATCTAGTCCACCCCCCTGACATGGGCAGGTAATATTAGATATAGGCTAACAACGATTCTTGAGTCTGTTTGTCCACGGGTAAGTGCACCTTGTGAAAGCCTTAATACCTGAAGTGATGTACCAGCAAGGTACAAAGCCCTGCATAATCAGGCTTGCAGGGACTCATGAAATCCAAGGAAGCAGGACCATGAGATATTTTATTATTCTTAGTTTCTGAGGCTCAGAGAATTACTGCATGTGAAAGACCCTTCCCTGTCCCATAGCCTTACAGTCAAAGGATTTGGGCATAGTCCACTTAACGGTACATTAAGCTGACTATGGTATTTCTTATTTGCGTACTCAGTTTACAATGGAATAACTTGATTCAGTTTAACCATCCTCCGTCGCAGACTAAGCTGAGCTGTGTTACATCCCCGCAGTCCCAGGCTTGGAGTGCGCTGGGCAGACAATATGTGGGAACGTGTTAAATTCTGGAAGGCAAATGCAAGTCTGGGTACCTACATGTATAGACAGAGAATAATGCATACAGTATGTGAGTGTTACATTAGAGACGTCGCCCTTGTGGCAGAAAGCCAGGGAAGTGTCTGAAACTGGCATGCTGGCTGCCACCTTGTTCAGGAGCAGCGAAGGCATGACTTGTGCTTCCTGGTTTACCAAAGCCCGAGCCTCAGCAGTTCCAGGACTGGTTCCAGGCTGAAAAGCTGATGTGGTGACTTGCTTTTTCTGCTTGCCAAAGGAACAGTATTTCCTTGCTGATGATGAAGGAGACAAGGCCACTGAAGAAAGGAAGGAAACGTTGCATTCCCTTTCTTCGGGGACAGAAGCAGCCAGTCTGCATGACTCATGTGGATCCAGAAGACATAGCACGGCATTTGAGTTAGGAGTTCTGCTAACTACAGCACCCACAAGACAGAGGAACTGAGCTGCACTTATCTTTTTACAACACCGTGTGTGCCTTCCAATGGATAACCCCTTGC
This sequence comes from Scopus umbretta, assembly GCA_013400535.1. Lineage (NCBI taxonomy): Eukaryota > Metazoa > Chordata > Aves > Pelecaniformes > Scopidae > Scopus > Scopus umbretta. Next base: position 17,243 of record VZTL01041139.1, read on the forward strand.
CATACCCACATGTTACAGATCGAAAAGACCTCTGATTTAAGGTTCCTTCTCCAACTCTGAATGCCACATGACTTTGAATTTGCTCAGATCTTCAGCCAGTGTCAATCTGCATAGGTCTACTGAAGCCTGACTCATGAACATTGGGTCTGTTACCTTCACAGAAAAAAGTTGATACTTAGTCCATAATGATGCCAGCGGCAGAAAAAGACATACTTTTTTATGTTTTGAGCAAAGTTAAATAAATTATTTTAAAGAGTTACTACATATCTTAGTTGGCACAAATCCGTCAAGTATGGCACTCCCTCAGTGATGCACTCTAAAGTGTTTAACCGAAGAGACGTTATACAAAGAAATGCTGCAATCTCAGGATAAGCTGGGGTTGATATAAAAGTAAAGTCTGAGAGAATGAGTCCAAGAATGAAGGAATACTTAAAGCAACTAAATGAAAAAAGTAAATTGTAAGTTAAAGTTGGAATCTGCTGTGGCAGGCAAATATCCCTATCCTTGAAAAGGCTCACAGTATTTTTAGCAGCTTAATAATTTTGATAACTTCCTCAAAATGTGATTGTTCTTGATGGAAAACAAACAGAAGTCCCAAATTTTGGAAATAACGCAAAGCTTTCTGCAACAATGTCAAATACTTTTTCCCTTCCCCTGTGAAAACAAACTTACTTATTTTCACATTAATCAGCTTTAAGATTTGAAAAATTTAACCCAGCTTTTACTGTATTTAATATTCATACACTACCCAAAGAAAGAACCAAACTAAACCAAACAACTTATCTCTATGGAAACCTCACAATGGCATCTGCTTGGATGTCAATAAGAAACTGCTTGTTCCTTCCTATGGTGGAAAGAAATTTCTGAAGACTTAATAGACTCCTAGAGCATCAGACCATCAGATCCCAAACTGATCTCCACAGGTAATGTTTACATTTTGCTAAGTCAGCATCTGTTAACTTGTGTTAGGCTAAAGCAGCAGCATCCATTTTGAATATGCAGACATAAATAGAGAGAGAATCCAGCACTTCTTTTGCTAGGAAACCAAGGAAATGATAAGAAATTGACTTTGTACATCTGCAATATCAGTCTCACATAAAAGTCGATTATTATGTGATTTACACGACTTGCACATTTGCCTTTTTATTACCAGATGGCAAGAAAGTGCTCATTTTCCAGCAACCTGCAGTGGAAGACAGTTTTAGTTTCTGGTTTTCAGCATCCCTTCCTTCCCTGTGAGGAGTCTGACCCAAGGACCTAACCAAGAGAGGATTTGTACTGGACATTCTATGAGCTCGGATGGCCCATGGATGGAAAAACCTTCGTCTCAATTAAGGTTAGCTCTCTAGTCTAAGCTTGTCCAGGTTCTGAGGGCAGCTCACTCCAGGTGGACATCGGAGTGCACATTGTATGTCACTGATGATGAGCCAGGGGGGTGGGGTGGGCAGTACTGGGAGAGAGGCAGGCCACAAATCCACACTGTGAAAAATTCTCACCCTTTTTTGAAGCAGATGGGGAAAAGAGAACAGGAGACAGCACATAGCATTTACAGAAGGAGTTAATATAATCAAGATGGGTGTAAACTGCCCTAAGACTTGACCAGCATCATCAGACAGCTGCCTGCTTATTTGGAGAAAGAGAGCTGCTGCCAGCTGAGAGGGAAGAAGGTGTAGATGACAGAAACTGCAGAGATATTAGGAAGCAGAGCGAGGGGACTTTTGAGTCTCAAGGCTGGGTAGAGACACTCATTAATAGCCATGGTGCCACACTCCACAATTTTGTCAGCCTCTATCATATCGCCACATTCAGTGTCTCTTTCCCAGGATAAAGGGTCCCATTGTGTCCCATCAGCCCTCATAAAGGAACCACTCTGTTCTTCTGGTTATCTTCAGTACTCTTCTCTAAAGCTTTCGGTGGCTGTGAGCAGGACCTATACACACTGGACTCTGGAGCCATAGAATCATAGAATCATAGAATTATTAAGGTTGGAAAAGACCTCTGAGATCATCTAGTCCAACCGTCAACCCAACAACACCATGTCTACTAAACCATGTCCTGGAGTGTCACATCCACACGTTGTTTGAACACCTCCAGGGATGGTGGAGGTGACTCCACCATCTCCCTGGGCAGCCTGTTCCAATGCCTCACCACTCTTTCAGGAAAGACATTTTTCCTAATATCCAATCTAAACCTCCCCTGGTGCAACTTGAGGCCATTTCTTCTCATCCTATCGCTAGTTACTTGAGCAAAAAGAGCAACACCCTCCTCACTACACCCTCCTTTCAGGCAGTTGTAGAGACCGATAAGGTCTCCCCTCAGCCTCCTCTTCTCCAGGCTGAACAACCCCAGTTCCCTCAGCCACTCCTCATAAGACTTGTTCTCCAGGCCCTTCACCAACTTCGTTGCCCTTCTCTGGACATGCTCCAGTGCCTCA
>VZTL01041140.1:0-12203 GCA_013400535.1 Scopus umbretta
CATTCATCTCGATTTACTTCATGACTTGCCTGCTTGTTACTCAGTTTCCAAATCTTCCGTTCCTGCTTGATCTGATTCTTCTAACTGGAAAGAGATGTGACGTGAAGGCTGTTCCTCAGCAACAACTTGCTCAGTCTCTTCTTTCTCTGCGACCAGTTGGCCAGCAGCGTCTGTCTCACCGGCCACCTGGGGTGCTGCATCTGTCGGCCTGGGCTCTTCAGCAGGTGCCTCTGTCTGATCAGCCAGAGGTTTATGGCTAAATGCATCTAAGCGTTTTTCAACCACTGTACAAATCAAGGCTGAAACAGAGAAAGCTGCCATTAACAAACATGGAGGAAAAAACTATAATTTGAGATTATTTTATCTATTACTGACCTATAACTCCTTAAACATGGAAAAAAACCCAAAAGAACACTAAAAATGGAAGAATACTTGAATGAGAAAAACCATCCCTGCTGCTGTAGCCTAGTTCCAGCCAAATGAGCGGTTTACACTGAAAGCAGTGATTTGAAAGGGTTCACCTGGATTGTTTTGTTGTTTTCCTCAGAGTTGTTCCTCACTTCCAGAGTGGGTCACCCTGCCAGGAACACAGACTAGCCAGGATGCACACAGCATGATGATTTTGGCAGTGGGAAATATTGGAACTATGGGAGTCATCAAAAGAATTTCTATTTCCATAAAGCACCTATTCTTTATTTTTTTTGCTGTTTAGCCTTCATAATTTTTTCTAAACATTATACCCCTTTCAAATCAAAGAACACAACAAAAAAACCAACATATCTAAATATGAAAAATAGAGGCCAACTATGAAGGAAGAGAGGTTTAACACAGAAAATGAGATAACGTACAGGTACTAAGAAGAGCTTCACTGTTAATTTGTGGGTTGACTTTAGCAAGTAAAAGAATGAATGGTCATCTCTGAGAGGACAAACATAGCCTCCTTACACTGTGGGTGCTTCCCAAAAGAGTTCACAGCTCTTTTATTGGACAGTAACAAAATAAATTCTTTAAGTAGTGTCTTCATTCAAATAGGTTGTGGCTTCTTCCTCTCTTATGCAGAAGCATAGGAAAAATCTCTAAGGATCCATTTTTAACCTATCTCAGTGGAGGCTGTGTCTGCCGCTACAAAATCTGGAGAATCTAATTTGCAGTTCCTTTTGCAGAGGTGATGTTTTCTCAGCAGTGGGTGATTGGGTATAAGTCAGGAAAAACAGAGGGTAAATAGCAATATTACTTATTGGCCTGCTCCAGCTGTTCTGTGTATCTTAGAACTGGTGCAAGACCATGATATCTGGTTAAAAAATTAAACAGAAAGATTTAACAGGAATATGATAGATGTTCTCAGCAATAGCGTATCCTGCAGCAACATTCTCCTTGGTATGCTTATTCACTAGTCACATACAATACTCCTTTCTTAAAAGGAGAGAAAATTCCCTTCCTTCTGAAGAGCTATATGAAGAAGTGATCCTTGCGTGTACATACCAGCACATTTATCATAGGATAAAATACCTAACGGACCAGCTGTAATTATCCAAATTATACCCTAACAAAGGATCCTGGTAAAAGTGAAAATAAACCCAAAGGAAACAAACACAATTATAATTCAAACCCAAAATCACAGCAGGAGGAAAACCATAGGAATGAATGATGTAACACAAGTACAAAAAGTGGTTTGATCTAGGACCTCCACGGCAGACACACATTCATCACAATTTTGTTTCTACACAAGACAGAGTTTACATTGTTCAGGTATTTCAACTACAGCCTCTGAAGACTGACTAAGCTTGAATACTTAGCTTGAACTAGCCCAACAGAAGACTGGTAATTTAATCTATTTCAAAAGCAAGGACATGATTATTGACTGCTGAGGAGGTAAGCCCTTGTTTTGATGAGAAGTGTTGGTCACCTGACTTCTCAGTCAGCCATGGCCTACAATTATCCCTCTCTTCTCCTTTCATGTAGGATGAATATACTAGGATGAACATCTATAGCTCAGAGAGCTTACACAAACGAGTTAAGAGACTTTCGTGGTATACACGTGGTTATAGACAGGATGGGCTTTTCTGTTCCCACTGGCACAATCAGGCACACCACAGAGAATGGCACAGCAATGATGGCTGTGTAACACATGAGAAAGAAAAGTTTTATAGCAAAGAAAAAGAGTTGGTGCTCTTTAGCCATTCTGTTCCTGCCAAATGTATTGCATCTCCCAGCACCAACGCATCTCATAAAGTATAAAGCCAGCAGAGAGAGGGTAGTGCAGCATGACCGACACTTCTGTTATTTCAGCTGAAAATCAATTACCGAGATATATGTAGTAGTTTCCCAACCTTAAAAATGTTTTAATATAGCAAAAAAAAAACCCAAAACAAACCAAACCAAAAAATCCCAAACCACAAAAAGCCACGGGTACTTGGAGTTCTTGCTAAAATGACATCTGCTACCTTAACCCACAATGACCCTGTAAATGTGATATTTGTTCTGACTGGGGAAAAAAAATAATCAAGAATGTCAAGCAGCCCAGATTACATTCCAGGATTTGGTAACTTACAGTCAAGCATTGTCCTCCCCAGAACCTTCCTCTCTAGTGTTTCTTCCACTTCTGTCATCAGCCATGGAAGGAATTCTGTCTCAATATCTGTAAGCATTTAACAGGAAGAAAGGAAGAAAAAATGTCTTTTTATTAAGGATGAGCAACAGGATCTTGGGGCTGTTTTTTATTTTCTGTGATCATTAAGGGATGAACATCCTTGCCAAAAGACACTTGCTTTGCAAGAGCCAGATGAAATCTCTCAGGTGTTGTTGGGTTTCTTGTCTTCCACCTCTCTTACTGAGGTTCCTTGTTGTTACAGACCCAGACCACAGTCCTGTCAGTCCTGCAGTGATTTTCAAAGGGGTCTGGCACCCTCGAAGGGCTAGCACAGATGAGATCTACAGTAACGTTCTAGTGAGATGAAAATAACTATCCTGAACAAGTCAGGAGAATAACATTTCCTGCCTTGCTTTCCAAAGACGTCTGGCTTCTGGTCTGCTGAAAGCATTTGTTCCCTCTGACTAAAGAGCTGTTGCTTATGCATGTATTTCTCAGATCATGCTCTTTGTATGCCGTGGTCCCAAAGCCTGCCCTGTTTGCAAAATACAGTCAGTTTCCATGTTTGCCACATGACTCATTCTGGAGAGAGTGTATCCACTCCCAAGCTGTGGTCTGGGCACCTGTGCAGGGCCTGGGGAAGTGGGGTGCAGCAAAGTAGCCCATAAGAAATGGTGCTGATTCTAAAAGTTTGGAAGTCACCAATGTACCACTCTGAAATTATTTGCAGGGCCTAATTATAATTGACTAATTTCTCCATTGCTATGATAATCATTAACAAAGATTCAGAATGACATACAGATTTATTTGCCTGTCCTATCAAAATACATTTACTTCAATTTGGATCTCTCGCGCTCTCTGTTCTACCAATTCTGACCACCCATTTACTTCTCTCCAATTCAAAAGCAGCTCTTCTCATTGTAACAGTCAGCTCTTGCTTACTCTTGACTACTTGTACAGTTGACCAATAATGTTTGTTTTAAAAATTTGAGTTTGGAAACTCTCTCTTCAGCCACAAATGTAAATTAATAAAGTCTTGCGACATTATTGTAAAACATAGGACAATAAGCTATATTTTATGGTTGTTTTGACCTTTATATTACTCAGTTCACATATTAAAAGAAAATAATATACAAACCTCTTTCTATAGGATCATAAAAAAAGCCACTCTCACGAAGATTGTTGAAGACCGAGGGGATGAGATCAGCCAGGTAACGCTGAGCGAATGCCCGAGCTGCAATTTTCTCTGTGGTCTCTTTCTGTTTCTGCAGCATTTGCATGTGCTGGAGTTTGCGACGCTCCTGTCAAGACAATATTGCATGGAAAACTTTCAGGCCTGTAGCCGTTACTCCTTTGATCTAGACTCTGGAGAATGATCATAGTGTGAGAGTCATAAATAGCAAAGATAATCAAGAATACTGGTACTTATGGCCTCTAACTTTCACAAAAACTTCTCATGTGAACAAGTGCTTGAAAGCAAGCTGGCACTCAGTCTATGGAGTACGAAAATCTACAAGGACTAGGGGGAAAGATGTTCCTTTGGTATACCTTTTCTGATTTGGGCAAGTCTGTAAAATAAGGGCCTTGTAGGTGGCCAAATGAAACCTTTCTCCGATACCTTAGTATGCATTAATCTCGTGACTCTTTGCTTTATTATTGCAGATAAAGCTGATCACTGGCCTTGGAATGAGATGAAGTCAGGTCAGGATTTCCTGAACTTTTAATCTTTCGAATTTTATATCCCATTTGATGTAATTAAAGATTAAAACTCAAATTGGTCCAGGAAAACATGGAAAAAATCCAAATATATGACGCTTATGAATAGTGAGTAATTAAGACTCGTCCTTTCTATTTACTAGATAGTACTGATATAGCTTAATACTTGGAGATCTTGAGAGGTATGTGTGCACATACAGTAGGTGCATGCACTGAGTGTGAAAGACTAGGAGGTGCCCCTCTCACTTTCAAGCTCTGTGACTGTTCATTTAGCACTTATTATAATGAAAAGGCTTGAGTAACAGCTGCACCAGGTACAAAGGGTACTGTTGGGTTTGGCCTCTTGATCAGGTGTCTGAGTACACCAGGTCACTGGAGCATGACTGCTTCGAATAAACACAACAGCATGGTGCTGGTGCATGAGAGCAAATGGCAGAATGCAGCTGTATGGCACCAAAATGCTTTGAGGAATACCAAACTTGACAATACCCTTTTGGGCACAACCAGCTTATTTCACAATTGTCTTTCAGTACTGGTAATGGTTTTCTCTCTTCTGGTGAGCATTCAGACAGGCCTGTTCTCCTCTTAGGAAGTCCTACCTTTTCCTCTCTGTATCGCCTGTCCTGTTCTTCCAGGCGCTGTACTTCTGCAAGTTCTGCATTACGCAGCTCTGCATAGGCACGCTGATGTGCCCACAGCTGGGCCAGCTCTTCTTCCTCCATGACTTCCAGCAAAGCTTGCTCAACTGTTTTCCCAATCAACACTTCCAGGATTGGCTTCACTTCAACATCAAAGTCAAACAACTGAGGATGGGAGTCAGTGAAACAGAGATAAATGTCCCTTGATCACAATCACTCTTAGCATCTTGGCAAGGAGAAAAGGAGGATGAGCAAAGCCCTTGTGCTGAAGGCAGGCCCAAGAAGTGCAGGTGGCGGGGGGGCAGTGTCAGCTAAGGCAAGAAGCATGAATGCAGCTGGGGGCTAAACGATGAGTGGGCTGGAGTGAGACACCACACACTCTGCCACAGCCACTGTGGGGGCTGCCAGAGAGCAAAGCACTCACCTGGACCCTATTTTCTGTGTTCCCAACTGTTACTCGGGCTGGGCACTGTTTCTAGAGGGCAGAGCATTTCTCAGCATTGTAGTTCTTAACTGAAAGCAGCAGAACCAGTGGACATGGAGAATTACCTTCCTTAATTTTGTACTTAACCTCACAGCAGACGTTGGGGACTTTTTTTTTTTTTGCATGCTCTGTGAGGATAAGTTCCTTTCTGTTTCTGCCTCAATTTTGCATCAGAAATGTGTTTTGTATGGGAGACATGTTTTGACAGCACCTGTGGACCTGACTTCACTTCATACCTCTCCTTCTTCTATTTGTGTAGCCACATCTTTTCCCGTTTTGGCTGGTATGAAGAGTGGAGTGGGCGGTCTGTCCAAAAACGCATCTGTTTGACACTCTGTATCAACCTCTATTATCCGGTCACTGATCTCTTCCAAATACAGTTCTAGAAATAAAAGCACAATGAAAGCTGTAAGTTTGATTCTTTTTATTTTAACTCTCAACTATTTTTGATGACTCTACAGGGTGAATTATGTCCAAAGAGTGCAATAAAGTCTTCTATAAAGTTTAAAAAAAAAAAAGACACCTCAACTTAAAACACAGATCAGTTTGCTGCATAGTCCATCTGATGTCACGTTCCCTGTAATGTCTGGTGCGCTTTCTAAAAGGGCATTTCACTTAGCAGGTTTAAAAAGTCAGATTCTAGATCATTTCAGCCCACCTTGCAGAATAAACAATTCTTGATAAAGTCAACGGGATAGGACAATTTCAAAAAGGGATGATGATTGCCTATCTACTAACAAGTAATATTGAAAACATACATGTTTCACCATTGTATGCAGCGAACCGGAACACTGGATCTGTTGGGCTTAAAGAATGATATTCTACTTCTGACCCCACCAGAAGTGGATGTGAGGTAGCCAAACATCTATAACAACATGTGCTTGATTTGAATTATAAGTGGCTGTCTCCTACTGCAGAGATAAATAGCCTGGCTCAGATAATGTCATCTGTGGAGTACTTAAAATTATCTGCACTAGTCAGTGGGAAGGATACAAGACCAAGACTTCCACACTAGATAGCCTCCTTCTGCATCCAGCAGCATTCAAATGGTGAAAAGCCGCTGTGGGCACTGGAGGTGGAGTAGGAGGTTCAGCGGGGCTGGGTCAGAGTGAATGTTCAGAAGCCAAAGAACATGTCCGATTAGCACGTAACACAGCTGTTTCCCACTTCGTAAGTCAATCCAATCTGAAATGATTTTCAGAGGGCACAGCAATACATTACACTCACCTCATGACTACCCCACTGCCAAATTTTGTTTTTCCTACAAATAAAATTGTTTTCCCACAAATAGGGCAGTTTCCTGTTCTAAAGTAGGGTATGCCCTCCAATTTTTACTAGCAGTTTTATTCTTACCTATGACTGCACTCTTAAGCAAAATTTTTAACCCCCCTCAATTTTAAGCATATACCAAACTTCTCTGATGATACTGGAAAAGAATAAATGAAGAAGTCTTGACTAGCGTTCAAGAATGTACATGGAAAACTGAAGAACAGAGCCTCTGGGAAAAAGTCACTAATGAGCCAAGTTTATTAAATGCAACCAAAAATAAGGGGTTATAAAGGAAAGGATTAGAGAACCTCTGATTCTAGAAGTCTATGATTCTGACCTTAACCCTATGTGATTCTACCAACTGCATCATCAATTTAGTAAGTGAATATTAATCAGCAAGTTTTTGTTTTCCGGTGATTTTTTTAAAGAGTCAGCCTTTTACCTGTCTGCACATGAATGTGCTCTCTACCTTCCACAGGCTCAGGTGTTCTCAGTTGCATTTGCTCTTTTGCACGCTTTCTAGCCAGTGCTCTTCTCCGTGCTTCTCTCTGCTTTTGAATGTCAAGGGGACTGGGTTGGGTACTCTGAGCAGGAATGAAGAAGAAAAAAAGCATAAAACAGAACACACTTTGTATTTGGAAATTATACTAATTTCTCTCTACAGGAAAATGAAGGTGGTTGTTTGATTTAAATGTGTCCTGGTTTCAGCTTAGTTCGTTTTCTTTCTAGTCGCTGCTATAGTGCTGTGTTTTGAACTTAGTATGAGAACAATGCTGATAACACACTGATGTTTTAGTTGTTGCTCAATAGTGTTTACACCAGTCAAGGACTTTTCAGCTTCCCATGCTCTGCCAGGTGCACAAGAAGCTGGGAGGGGGCACAGCCAGGACAGCTGACCCAAACTGGCCACAGGGCTATTCCATACCATATGGCGTCACGCTCAGTATAGAAACTGGGGGAGTTGGCCGGGGGGCAGCGATTGCTGCTTGGGGATGGGCTGGGCATCGGTCGGCAGGTGGTGAGCAATTGCATTGTGCATCACTTGTTTTGTATATTCTATTTTTATTTTTATTTTTATTTTTTTTCTCTGCTGTCCTATTAAACTGCCTTTATCTCAACCCACGGGTTTTAGTTTTTTTCGGTTCTCTCCCCCATCCCACCGGGGCGGGGGGAGGGTGAGCGAGCGGCTGTGTGGTGCTTGGTTGCCAATCAGGGTTAAACCACAACAAAATGCTACAAATCTAGCATTTCAGATTTACTTTTCTGGGTCCTGACCCTAAATTTTCAGTTACCTTAAAGACTGTAGGGCATGAAACTAATAAGGTATGCTAACACAGACTAATGACATCTTAATGCTAAGAACAATCAGTTGCTATTTGGAAATGGATAGTATCTACGGAACTTTGCTTTGCACAATAAAGTATATTAAAATGGCGAGTTGTTGCTGACAACTGAAAGTTTCTAGGTACAGCTTTAAGAAGGTCAAATGGACTTAAATGCAGTTATGATATTATCAACAGAATTGTTTGCTAAGTAAAAATTATAGGTTCTTTATTGCTGATGAAACAAAAGAAACCCATACTAACTTTTAGATTCAGTACTGTGTTTGTGGGTTGAAATGAGCATCACTTTTGAACTTAAACAGAACATTGGTGAAATTCACTCTACGAAAAAGCTACTGAACAACACAAAGTTAGTTCCACAAAGTAACTTTTAAAAATACAGACTGCTTTAATCTCTTACACGATTGAAGTATCTATGTAGAAATATTCTCTGAAAATGAAGTATCACTGAAACATTTCCTACTGTGTCAGGATAAAGAAAATACTTTTGTCTCCACACAAGCAGCTTTTGTATACAGCTGGACCATCTAGCTCTGCTTCTTTATTAGGGTAAGCCAAAGTCTGCCCCAAGACTTAATTTCCCAAGAGTTACTAGTCTCACTCATAACACCTGTGGATGCATATGGTAACAGATGATGCAGCAATGGTTTGCGCTCAGTATCATTACACTAAAGAAATGGGGGTAAAAAATAATCAAGTACTTAATGGGAAACAAAGTGCTTTAGAGAAAGTCTGAAAACAGTCGCGTGCTAGTTTAACTGGAGAGCTTGTGACTGCGTGAAATAGTTTAAGTAAAATTACAACTCCAGTAGTCAAAATTATTAACAAGGAACAGCTTTCCTGCCCCACCTAGTGCTTTTCAACAAAGCTGTACTATGATCTCCATGAAAAACATACCACAGGTATGAGTTGAAGGGCGTAAGTGTTGCCGCGCACCACTCTCCTGTCGTACATGAGGTTGGCATACCGAACAGGCTCCTTCTCTCTGCAACATCAAGCACAGACAGTTGCGGTGACAGTGCTGCAACCCACACGCCGACGCCTCAACAAGCCAGAAGGACTTTGAAAGGCCAGAGGTGCGAGTTCCCCCCAAGGATTCCCCTCCCCCGGGAAGGGCGGCGAGGGAGCTGGGGTGAGGGCGAAGGGCGGGAGGGGCAGCGGTGCCCCGTCGGGGCGCGCAGGCCGCGGGGCTGGATGGCGCGGCCCGCCGGACACCGGCACTCACGGCTCGGCGGCCTCCGGCGGCCCTCGGTACTTCGGGCGGGCGGGNTCGGTGCCGTTCCCGCTCGCGCAGGGTTTCCTGCCAGGGAAGAGCTAAAGCCTGAGGGAGGCGCAAGGAGGACGCGCCTGCTCTCCAGGCACTGGGGGGGCTTAGCGAAAAACAACCGCTCTAACTGCTAACGGGTTTGCGCTCGGCAGCGCTGCCGGGCCCCGCCCGGGCCGAGGTAATGAGGGAGTTTAACCGCGAGGTGTCACCGTCCTTCTTCCGCCTCTGTGCGAGCTGCCCCGGGAGTGGAAGGTTTCCAGTGAGGCTGACAGTGTCTTAACCCGATCTGCCGATCTGCCATTGGGGATGCAAAAATGGCTGGGGGATCGCAAAAGCCTGTTGGATGGTGTGCTGGTGGCTTAAGTACCGGTGTCCAGAGAGGCAGCCCAAACATTTCCGAATTCTGTTTTTTTCCACAGAAGTAGGGGATTTGGATACCGTAAAGGCGGTGTACGATGAGAGGCAGGAGAGTGAGGTGGGCCCTCAGTACGCCATCCCGTGTCCACGGTGTGCTGCGCTCCCTGTCATGACAAATCATGAGGACGTGTTTTCAGATTCTGTGAAGAATTTCCATTAAGAGGAACACAAAAACAATTAACGGTTACTGATACAGTGACAGCTCTTCTTTTTTTAACCTGTATGGGTAGTGATACAAAGGCAAGACTGAATACATGAAATAATCCGTGCCCTTTGTTTCTGAAATCTTTGGCTCAAATGTAATTCACGGGTGAAATGCTATTTATTTCAGCTCAGTTATGTCACTGTGACAGATGTCTGTGCTCCATGACAGCCCTGTGTAGACAGTCACAGACAAGAGAACTCCAAGTAGCGCTTGCTACTTGCGCTTCACAGGAGGCCTGCAAGGCATGGCGGAAGCTGTATAGCAAGAGAAACTTTTAGAAAAAGAAGTAAGAAGAATCCACCCCAAACCAAAAAAAAAGAAAAACCCTACCAAAAACCAAGGCCAAGTGAGGGAGGCAAGGGAAAAGAGGAAGGAATTGTTTTGTAATTAATTAACAGGCAGCTGGCAGAGTCAATACAGAAATGAAAGTTGTGTTGACTACACAGTTACCAGCTGGGTGGTGGGACAAGAGAATATGGGGCTGCAGGAGCACAGTGCAAGTGTCACTGGGGTGGGAGGGGAGAGCAGTCCTTCAATATTTGCTTGTCTCTGGGCAAGCAAAGTTAATGAATGAGCAGCTTGGTCCAGCCAAGCCAGAGCACTATGGCCCTTAAATTTGACCAGAACCAGTACAACCCTTTGATTCTGGGGACCTGGCTCATATTTTCTGAAAATTTGAGTTGGGCTATATACCTATTTCGGCTTGTGGCCTGGGGACTTGAAATCTGGGGAGATGTTTCAAAGCTTTTAGGGACACAGTGTTTTCTGTTTGCATGAAAAAAATTGCAATGGTATAGGCTTCAAAAATGTCAGTCTGTACATGTCCAGTAAGGAATTGTTTGAGTGTGCTTGCTGAACAAGCCCTAGAAATCTGGCTGGAATGGACTGGGCAGGGAGACAGCAAAAGGAGAGCCTGTAACCACTTGAGCAAGGATTCCTGAGGAGCTGCCTGTTGCACACATGCTGCCCACAAAGCCTGTGAAGAATGAAGGTGTTGCATTGCAGGTTCATGCTGTTAAGCTGGCCTCTGCCTGGTGTCTCACCTGTTGGGTGAATTTCTCATTCACCTAATATGTGCACTGATTGAATGGCAGTGGCTATCCTACTTACTTCTGTGAAACACTGGTAACTCCCAAGTTTCCAGCTTAGTGCAAAAGCGTTGCAGGTATTCTGTAGGAGAGGTGAAGGTCTCTGGCTTTGCGGGTTAGCAGACCTTTGACAAAGTCAAAGTCATGTCCAGGAAAACCTCTGCTCTTCTCCCTTGCCCCTTTTTGTGTTGTCTTTTGCTAAAAATACCCCATGAGTTTTGGAACATTTTGTGTCATCACAAGAGTGACTGCAGCAGGAGCCAAAACCACGTTGATTGTAATCTGACGACTAGGCTGCCATTAGTACCCATAGCCACACTCCAGATCTTTACAGTCACAGTGACTGTTTCACATGTTCTTTGGAGGATTGTCTGGAACATGCGCAGATCTCAGCGCAGGGGGTACTGCCTGGGAAGTGAGCCTGCCTAGCAAGGAAGGAATCAGATCCCATATGGCAGCTAAGAAAGGTCTTTTGAGGTGCCTTCAGCTGACTTGAAAGTGCAGAGCAAGGGCTTCGTTTTCTTCTAGGTTTGCTGTGGGTCTGTTAAAATGCTTTGGAGCCACAAACAGACTATGATTTTTAATTTTCATGAGAATTTCTTGGCATTGTACCATGCCTTATCAAATGCTCCTTGGCAGTGAGCTTTCTGGATGTGAAATGAGTTTATTCACAGCAAAGCAAGTGTGAAGGCGTCAGCATTTAGTAATAAAAGATGTGCATCCACCATTTCCTCCAGCACCCGGGATGCATTCTGTAACTACTGAATGATACCTTGAAATACAGTCTAAGGGTATTAGTCTACAGTGCTGAGACTGGGTTTTCCTGGGGCCCTAACTTGGATGTTACTAGCTTGGGAGACCCTGCACCACAGTGCATTGAATAATATGATGCTGAGCAGACTAGCTATGCACAGTTTCCACTCTCTTAACTTTCTGCAGAATTGCATAATTAAGAAAGGAAGGATGTTTATGGAGCCATTTTGGATATAGACAATGCTTAATTATCAAGGAAGAGCACGGAGGGGCATATTGCCTTCCCAGAGAATTGCCTTCTGTCTGGAGAGGACCATGTCTGCTTTTAAAATTACAGGAATGCTTCCCTGGTGTAATGTGGTGTAATTATCTGTAATTTGGGTTAGATTTGGTTCTCCATGGTCCCAAGATGGAATTCTGTTGTGGTTTAACC
>VZTL01041156.1:0-11406 GCA_013400535.1 Scopus umbretta
GATGAGAGGAGCAGGCCTGTCGGCGGAGGCTGCGGGGAAATGTCCGTCCCCCACACCCCGCGGCCGGTGTTGGGGGTGCGGTGCCCCCCCGGCTTATCGGACCCCTCTGCCTGGCAGCCCTTGCGGCGGAGCTGACCTCCTGGGCGGCCAGCCNGATGTGAGGTGTTGCCTTACCTGCAAGCATGAGGCAATAGTCAAATGGGCCTTGCATGTCCATTCCAAAAGCGCTGACAGCCCTGCATGACATGACGGACGTCAAATTTACCTGTTACTGTACATACACATGAAAACATTCATTCTTGATGGGTCAAGATCTCAAATAAAATGCAAAGTGTGGGTAACTGAGGTTAAGGATTTTCTATGGCAAATGAATAAAGCAAAGGGGTTTTTTTCCCCATCTGTGAACTCCGAACAGTTTACAGAGCAAGACTGAACCTGGAGAGAGTGACAAATCATAACTGCAAACACCAGTTGATAAGCTGGCAGATCCCATCATGCAAATCTGGGTGCGCATGTAGATCAGGGAGGAAAACAGTGGGCCTCACCCAGACCCAATGCAACACGAAGGAAAAGAACCCTCCATTGAGGGAAGTACGAGGGAAGATGGGACAAGGACATTTGGGGCTATCAACTGTGCTGTGGGTCCTACTGGTGTTTCCTGGAGTGGAATTTACCAGAGGCGAGCTGTGCTCATTCCAAATTCCGGATGGGTATTGTGTAGCCCTACACAGGAGGAATGATCTCCGGTGCAGGAAATCTTACCTTATTTTTCAAATCCTTCGTCAGGAAGGAACCTTAACTGCCTTTTAAGGACTCAGTTGTCCAAACACTCTGTTTCTGTGAGTTAAAGGACTCATTGAGCTGCAGTCTGAGACAGGCTTTTTGTTCTGCTTTTTTTCTTTTTTTTTGGCTTGTCAGTGCTTCCTGAGGAGGGGCTTTGAGGTCTAGGACTGAGGACTCACAAGCACTTCAAAATGCAATACAAATTCATATGGAGAGTTTTCAGCTAAGCGAATTATAGTTTGTCCTTTTTTTGATGAGAACCCTCAAAACTCCACAATGTCTCTGGGGGTTTAAAAGCAGCATGACCCATTGTCCTTTAGGACTTCCAAATGAGTGGGGAAGATTGAGGCCACAGGAAGGCCGTGTTCAGAGTGGCTAAATTAGGCTCAGCCTTCTACAGTAATTCTCCTGTGTGCACTGCCCTCCCACTCTGGGCAGAGCAGGACTTTCAGGGAGAAAGTGGGGAATGCTTCAAAGCAAGCAGAGATCTGGTGGGATCATTTGTCTTCACAGACAGTGTTGGTGGGAATGAAGGAACCAAGGACTTAAATGTCTCTTCACCATCTAATCCCGTCTGATCCTTGAGGACGACCACACAGAAATGTAAGGAAACCTCTAACTCTGCTGAATTCAAAAGGAAGAGTGAGGGCTGTGGGATTTCAGCAGCTTACAGACAGGTGATGATTGACTTTTAATCTCTGCTCATTTTCAAATGCATGTATCTAAAAATCTGCTGATCCCAGTTCTATTAGTTTTCTCTCTGAGGAATAACACTGTCACGTTTGGGAACAGGAGAACAGGATACCCTACACCGCCTCAAAAGGGCAAAGGGAGGGAGCTGTTTCACCACCAATTTTTTCTCCTCCAATCAGTTTAACTGGGGTGCTGATGGGCCTGGTGATCAAAAGACGAGTTAATTCTCTGGGTTTATGTCAAAAATCACCTCCCTCTGCTGTATCACTCCCTCTGCCTCTCCCCACCTCTTCCAACTCTTGCAACTGAATCCGCTCGCAAGCCCTTTCCACCCCACTTGATCCCCTCTCCTCTTCTCATGGTAAAATCAGTCCTCCACACTGGGCTTCAGCTGTTTTTCGGAGCTTGTCTGTTCACATCACTGAGCAAGGGATGAAGTAATGAAAATTACAAGCTGTGGAAATTTGATCTCTCTATTCTGTAATTACTGCTCTCTGAAATCTGAGAATATATATTTACTTTAATATTCTTGCAGAGGAGGGGAAGTATCCCCAAGGCATAAAGCAAAGAGACAGAGAGCTAGGAAGAAGGAATAGCAGGAACCCATTTGTACTTGATTAAATGTTATATACAGTAGTGAGTGGATCTTGCCTTTAAGGCTGACACAAAATCACAGCATTCAACTCATCCTGGTATTTAGAAGCAGTTAACACTTCCTCTTTGCAATGTACATTTATATATAGTAATTTGAAGGTAAGGAGTCCTCATCTTCTTCTGCTTTCCCAACACATAATTACTAGTGTTTGCCATTTCATCATGATATATTGGCATTTGGCTTAATACCACAGATCCTGGAGTCTTGTGAACACAGTGAGAATCATAGTTGTCATTCATAAAATAAAGTGAAAAAAATCCTCAATTTATAGGTCTTGAAATTACCACAAAAAGCTGGAGAATAGGAACAGAATAAACCCTAAAGAGTCAAAATCTGAAATAAATTAAAAGATCTGCCAGAATTTGTTTAAAACTTGTCTAGGACCTCTAAAAATGCCATGATTATGGGAAAGCAAGTTGGCACATGTTATGTAATACTACTATTGCTGATAACAGTAATTTTTAAAAAGGTCCTAATGTGGCTGATTTGGTAAATCCTGCATAAAGCAAAGTCTGTCTCTGCTCTGAAAAGCTTAGACTCTATCTTCTATGATTTTACTGTTCACATAAAACCGTGGAATAAACATGAAAGTCAAGTTCATCGATGACCAGGACTAAAAGACTACAGAAACTCTGGCCTTCACTACTCTAAATCTGCAATGTCTTTCTTTGCTGGCCCTCCAAAACCTGTAAGGGAAAGGTTCAACAATTGCCCTTCCACAACTGTGTGAGTTTCTTTTCTTGTAACATGCTTCCACATATGTGTCCATTATGTCTATTGTCTTCCTGTCTCTATTGTCCCTTGGGTTTCTTTAATGAAAAAAAAAAAAATTTAAAAATTGAATAATCAAAAAAATGCTGTTAACAACTGTCTTATGTGAACTGTTTCAGAGCTATCTGAATGACAAGCCCTTTTTTTTTCTAATCTGATCTAGTCCAAGAGTCATTGCCTTCATCCACTTCATATATTTACAATAAATATAAACCTTGCTGAAATATCAGTTGAGCAACAACAAAAGTCTGGCAGCTGAACTGGCTTCAGAAAGACAGCCAAATCAACCTCCCAAGGTTTTCTCTACTTCTTTTTCCCCTCCAGGAAACGCATGTCATGAAGTCATCTATTTTGCAGGATTTCAGAGCCGTATTTTTTGAGCCCTATTGTTCCTGGTAACCTGGTATCACAAAGGCAAATCAAAATAGGGAACATTCTAGAGCATGAAGATGTCTACTGAGTACATGTTTCTGATTATCAGCCAGTAATGGCTGATGTCTTTCAGGGACAGGCCCGCTGATCAAGCTATTCTGTAATTTTCTTGCCCTTTTGCTTGGCATACTATGAGGGACAGGGGCCTAAACAGATGCTGTCTGTCCTGTGTCACCCCCTCATTCTTGTTGTAAGTGCTGGGAAGACTTAATGAAGAAGTTTCTATGAAGAAAATGTTCTTCATATGTTTTTCTCATTTTTCCCCACGGATTATTAATTATATGAAAGAAGAAGCTGTCATCTATTTCCCACCATCCTTTCTCTCACTGCTCTCAGGACATTGATGGACCTAGCCAAGTAATTAACACATGCAGTTGATTTAATTTCATGTTTGTTTGCTGTCTGAAACAAATTTACCCCGGTTAGTAGTGGGCCATCCCTAGAGGATATAGCTTTTGCTTTTATAACCTTCTGCTGCTATTGAGAAGAAAGAATTTCTAAGTTATTAATTCAAGTTTTACAAACCAAAAGTTAAGGCAGTCTAAGGAATCTTTGAAGTACTCTGCCTAACTTAGGTCTGGCCCCTGAAATTGCTGCAGGAAATTTGGCCAGTTGAACTACTAAACTCAAAATCTTAAAACAAGTAAACTTTAAAAAAGTTTCATTACCTAGACAACAAAGCTGTAAGAAATTTAGAATTTTCCAATATCTGGCTTGCCTAAGCTTGATATTTATCTGGAATTTGCCTGAAGATTTTTTATAGCCATGTGCTGAAATGCATTTCTTGTGCCTCATCCCACCCTCTTCCACCCCAGAATGGGAAGCAAATTATTTTAAATGCAATATGTTTCTGTCAGGCTGTGAAAGCATCTCTTTAGTTTGAGTTACTAAAATCTATCATTCATTCTTGAATGAAGGCTAAAAGCCAGATGCCTGATCTCTCTCTGTCATCAGTGCAGAGAAAACAGACACCTCCAGAGAGAGGTTCTCATCACCAGCCATAGCTACCTATCTCAAAAGGTCTGCAGGGAGTCTAGATGACTAACAAACTAGATGTTTGACTTGCAGATGGCTTAAATCAGCTGGGACGAGTCATATCATAAGAGTTTCCTAGAGTTTTTATGGCTCATACCTAAATTCAAGCTAGGCTGCACCCAATTCCACACATCCAGCTTTTTAACTGTTCAAATGAGTTCAAATAATTGGCCCTGTTAGGAGTAATACAAGAAACTCTTTCTACCTGTATGCATCTAGCATTTTTCTTCAGCTGTGGACTGACGGAAATAAAACCATTTGTGAGATCTTTCCTAGAACTTTCATCTGCTTCTGAAGTTCTGCAGGTGTACATGACAACAGTAAGTCAATGAAATACAAAGCACCCCAAAGGCCCTATGAATTTTGCTTTCACCGATTAATCCATAGTTAGAATGTCTAGAATAATACAGTGAAGAACAAGTTTGCTACAAAGAGCTTACTACATCCTCCTACTGCTCCAGCCACAACCCACATCCAAGATGAACCTGAGAGATACAAGGGCAAAACAGCTGTAGATCACTTTTCCACCTCCTAGCTCATCTTGTTTCTGACAGAAGTTAGATGACAATGCAAGTTAAAGCCAACATCACTGCAAGTTCCCTCCCTGGTTTAAGGAACCTGATACGCTGTTTTTGCAGCTGTTTTGGTCCATCAGAGCAGGGCAGAGCAATTAGGGTCTCTATCTGATGTATGGATCCCTGTGTAAGGAAAGTCACAGTTAATAGAATCTTTTTTTGCACATAAGACTCAATACTTTCTTCTGATATTATCTATATTAGTCCAACAACTGGTAGTGCTTCTCCCTTCAGTGAAGCTGAAACTGGTTCTAACCCATACAAGTAACCCACACAGTCATTGAAATCAGATGTAAAAAAGCACCAAATAAATCACTTTCCTCACGAACTAGAATTACTCTTTACTGTATATTCTAGTGCTCTGGCTGAATGCCTCTCCTCCACAAGGTTCTACAGTATATTAAAAGCACAAGAGAAGTCATTCCAATCAATTGGATCAATGACACACCAACTAAAACAACATTAAGTAGGGCCTTGATACAATAAACTATGACAACCAGGAAAGGAGTTGTTTGATTTTATTGGGACATTGATTTGTGAACTAAAGTTTTCCTAAGTTATCTACTGTAATAGGTTCTAACAGCTTCTTTAGAGACATTGCAAAGCTCTTCTGGGTCAGTGAACTAAAAAATCACCTCTATGTTGTAACCTTGAAAGAATATCCTTTAGTCACACAGCCACAGCAAAAAAGTGTATTCAGTGGACTACATTTAGTTGCAGTTGTTACTTTTCTTGAATTTGCATGTGTTCCAGCTGAATAGATCACTGCCCCTTCTTCATATTGAATACTCTTCAAATACCATTCAGTATTTTTTGATCATCCTTCTTCATGAGATCTGATGCCTTAAAGCTGGTTGTCTAATCAAAGCTAATTGTCAGGGCTCCCATTATTTTAAAGAGAAAGTGAGGAATAGCTACAGTGTGATTCATTTCACCTGCCTTATCTGTGATGGGCTGAATTGCTTTCTGGAAGTGGACTTCTATAAGAAAAAGATAAATGCTACCTTGGAGTGAATGCCTGCCTTTGTATCTTCACTTCCTTTTATCTCTTTATAGTCCTTCAATCTATTAACTCACAGCCTTGGTGTGAACTTTGCACTGCGAGTCGTTGTCCTATTATTGCCCTCAAGTGCATATTAGGGTGTTTAAACTGTTGAGTTGCCTTCTAGCTTGGTACACTGTCTCTCTTTCTCCAATGCAATCAATGCAGTCAACACAATACTTTCAACATATCTCAGAAAACCAGATTCCATAACATTTGCTGAGCCACATATTATATTCACTATATTATTATATGTCCATTTGCTTAGTTAGCAACTCTGTGCATGAGCGACCTCATCTGCATGGTCAGAATGGATTTTGCAAGCTAGCTTACATACCACGGTGACCAGGACTTAGGTATTGACTGAATAGCAGTTCCTTGGATGATAAACCATAGCTGCTTGAAATGCACACAATTCCACTTTGGTGGTAAAGTCAAAATAGTCAAAGTGAGGACCTGTATGTTGCCACAGTTTCACAGGTGAGTGAGAGAAAGGCTGGGCAGGAAATTCTGGGGTTACACTTGTCTTCCCCTCTGGCTTCTCCAGTAAACACCAGGCTTATCTCTTGCTTGCAGCTGGTGGCACATTCCCGTAGGTGCATAATACCTGGATTTGTTAAAGCAATAACATGGTGTGTGTTCAGGAACACACCTGCTTTTATTGATCAGTGGGCACCAGAGCAATGAGGAAGAGGTGAGACAGTTAAATGCAAGAGGAATTCTCACCCATTGGTTGTGTTGACATGTGTCTCAGGCAATGTGTGATAAGGCCTTTTAAAAGTCCACCTAATGGGAATTATTTTTTAAAAATAAACAAGATTTGTTGTGTGCATTACACCATGACCATTTCCACAGTACTTATTTTTCATCCTGAATTGTGTAGGGCATTCAGAAAGGAGGACCGACAGGAAGGGAAACTTGCATGATAAACAGTTAGAAACAGCACAAATGTTTCCTACAGGTCAGCTAGGATAGTTCACACCTTGTGACTCTATGATGATAAATCCTCACTTGTTTACATAAAACATAGAGGACAATAATATCCTCAGATGAATATCCAGCCATAGCTTGTTTCATTGGTTTTGCCAGAAAGGGACGAATTTTTCCAGCCACTTGCTTGTTCTACCAACCCCCCTGAGAAAAAAAAATGCTTTCTGATAAAGGACCCTCCAACACAACTAGGATCTAAACATCCAGTAACAGACAGCATCCTACTATTTCTCAGGTAATGCATCCATCTTTGTACGAAACTATACATAAGCTGCTAAGAAAGAGATCTTAATAAAGTAAGCTGAAGAACAGGTGAATCTCTAGACATAAAAAAGATGATGCAGGATTCGTTACTGAACTCTTCTCTCATCTGTGATAACAGAAATAAAACCATCTAGACAAATTCCAGTCAACCACTACAAACTGTAATAAAGTCACTTCACTGAACTGAGTTACCTTAGACTTATTTTTGTACATACAAGACCCAGAGTGCCCTACAGGCTTCACAAAACTAAGAGGATCTTCATGTAAACCTTATCCTCGTGCCTCTTCCACTGTTCAGCAGTTGGAGGACAGTATTACAAATGCAAGGATATGTATTGCAACTATCGCTGAAGAAAGACTGAAGCAGAGAGGGGTTTAATCTGGTGATGGACAGGCATTTAATCATGGTGCATCAAAAAGGCTTGGGCAAACCTTCTTTTAGTATTCAGCTTCTCTGCCTCAAATTCAGGTTAAAAATAGAAACTCAGCAACCAGCAGCATCCACAGAAAAAAAGCAGCTGGACAACCCATAGCCATGTAGCTAGTACTGTTAAATATATTTAATTCAGAGAGGTTATTATTATTTTATTGGTGCTATTGTATTACAGGAATGCACGCATATTTCCTCTGAGATTTGTCTACAACTGTGTCAGATGCTGTATAAATAGGATAAGGTAGTCCCCGCTGAAGTCAACAGAAAGATGCTTTTAATGGAATTTAGATCAAGCCACAGATGTCCTGAAGTTTCCAAGTGGTAGCTGTTCATTAACGTCTTTCTGTCTCGCTCTTTAAGTTCACAAACAAAAATACCAATACAAGGTTTAACATGATGCAAAAGACCTGTTAGAAAAGATGGTGGGAGAAGGAGTACACAGGCGGGTGTATGCTGCAAAGAGGCATATTAAGCCAGATGCTGCTCTTCAGTTTTAATGTATTTAACACCCTATGGAGCATCTGCTTAGCCAGCAAGGTCATGCCATCTTTGAACTCATGTCAGCTCAGACTTGGTTAAATGTCCATGTTCTCTTGTACTAATAGTGTAAACTTTCTCCGCCTTCAAAACAGCCCCCAATGTTTGTCTTTATCATCTTCATATGAATGTCAAACACTATTTGCTTACATTTGCATAGAGCCTCTCTGCTTGTCACTATGATTAAAGATCTGGTATCACAGCTGCACAGCACAACCTGAGGGAGAAGAAGGAAGAGTCAGCCTTTTCCTCTCAGGCAGAAATTGTTGTGGAATTGTTGGCACATTGGGTAAGTGCACTTGTTCTGGGGAAAGAAGGGAAAATGTGCTCATCAGAATGAGTAACAGAAACAAAGCAAGTCAAATGATAAACTATACTTGATACCCAAGGGTAGGAATCTGCACATCCTTTTCCTTTCTCTGCCACTGACTGATTTTGTAATTATACAAGTCACTTCATCCTCCTCCCCAGTGTTTCCCCTTCCACAATTTATTTTAATCTGTTTAGATCTTGATGTCTTCCAAGAAAGGTTTGCCTCCTATTCTATTTTTATACTGCAACTAGCACAAAGTGACAGCAGTCATTGTTTCAGTGTCTATTGGCTGTAATAAGAAATTAACTAGAAGGTTATTAAGAAAAGGAAGTTAAGACGCTTGTGGGAATAGATCAGTAATTAGGAAGGATATGAGGACTTTGTATAAAGAATAGAATAGATGTTTCAGGATCCCTTTGAATTGCTGGGTAAGGTCACTGAGTAGCAAAGGGAAGCTTATCCTCAAGTCTGTTACGTTCCCCTTCTGGAAACACTCAGAGGGACAGTACTTGCACAGCCCAGTAACAGCTGATCTGGGCCTGGTACTGGTCAATGTTTTGACAGTCTCCCTCTTTTTGCTAATACCTTGCATTTATATAGTGCTTCTTATCAGTAAACTTCACGTGCTTCCCATTCTCTGCTTAATACTTGAATACCCTGAGGCTCAGGGAGCTCGTGTGTGTGGCTTGGGATGACTCCACATGCCCCAGCCAGCCAGCGAGGCAGCAAGGCCGTGCTGGTAATGGAGCACAGAGTAAGAGGTAATGAGCTAGTAGCAAGCTAGTAACAGAGCACTGTGATGACAGGCTGTGCTGTAGGGAACACGGATGCAAGTGTAGCCAATTCCGTCCGTAAATAATTTCCTCCTTAACCCAGAACATGCCAGTTCACTATCTCAATGACAACACTTGTCTTCTTTAGCAGAACTGCCAATCATCTCCTATCAAATTATTTTTAGGCCAGTATTTTTGAACGTGGATGATAAAACTCTAGTTAATGCAAATGCCTGAGGATGAATAATTCCATTATGAGCATGCACAATTCCAAGAAGACAGGATTTTTTAAAAAAAAAAGTCTATTTATTTGTTTATTTATTTTAATTTGGCAGGGCCAGTGATGTCATGTGATGCTGACACTCTCCCTCTAGCATTCAATATAACTTAGGAAAATATTCTATCAGCTTCAAACTCACTGTCTTTCCAAGCCATTGAAAGTCTGTGTACTTTTGACCGATAATAGTGGTAAGAAAGAGCACCCATTTTCATTTTATTCCAAGGGTTCCTACGTGCTCCTTCAAAGTCTATAAAAAGATGCTGGATGACGTCCTTTGTGAATCTGTCCTTCCACCCATGTGTGGACTATTTTCCATGCTTTTGATAATTTTTGACACCTATCTCTGCCTCTCCCCATCTCCATCTTTTACCATATCTCACTACAGCAGGATGTAGACTTCCAGGTGAGCAAATAATCTTTTCTGTAGCATTTTCTGCTCCTTTCCATGCTGTTGCTTTCCACTGGCTTGTCTTTCAGCTACCAACCCAGAGAGACAAGGCAATACGCCAGCAAGCCAAGGCTGCTTTCTTCACATTAACGGTCTCTGCATATGTGCTTGCAGCATCGTCAAAGTGCCTCTGTCTTCTGGTTTATCTGTGGGAACTTTAAAGAAATGGGACTCAGCTGTGATACCCTTTCAAAGCTATTGAGCTACCAAACAGAGTAACAACTTTGCTTTTAACTTCCTGGGGAAGTTCAAGTGCCTTCAGGGAAGAGCCATGTGTAAATGCTCTGGCTTTCACTGCTATGTGTTTATGTTAGCCCTAATTTACATAATGTTATTCAGGTTTCTCCATTAGCTCTTTATATCCTGCACATCTTCCTCTTGGCCACCCAGCTCTGACTGCTCTCTGATAGATGCTCAAGGTTTGTGCATTGCTACAGGTTACTGCACTGTTGTCTAGCACACGAGTGACCAAAGTGCTTCTGCTAGTGAACACTGTGCAAGGAGTGTCCCTCTGGGAGGCTCCTTTAGAGTAAATTAAAGTGCTTCATGGCAGGGTATCAGTTCTTGCCAGAGTTTTAATCTGTGGTTGAACACAAAGCTGACAGCACTGGGGCTGCTGTGGGACTGTGGCTGCTGCCCACCAAACACCTGATGATACTCAGTCAGCCTCCATGATAATCAATGGGACCTTATCTCACCTGACTTTATCCACCCAAAACTTAGCTCTCTGGTCTCAGACAACCCGTTAGGTTCTTTTGACAGCCAAGAGAAAGTTTTCAGTGTTTTAGTCAGCCTGTCCATCTTCAGCATCAAAATTAGATGTACATATATTTAAATATTCCAGAGTCTCTGTGTTGTTGAGGTCAACTGGCACATAAGAGGCCTCGTGCCAACTCTCACAAGCTCCAGAACAGAGCAGCTGCATCTAAACCATACCCAGGACCAATGTGGAGACTCACGTCCCAGTGCCTGAGTACATGACCCGGCTTTCCTTCATGGACTCATATTGATGGAGCCCTGGAGTCCAGAAGGACCTTGGTTGTGTTGGAGCTGTGTTGCTTGGCCTCTGCTTCAAGAGTAAGTCCCATCATGGAAGAAGTGCTCCTCACCCTACTTTCTATGGCATAGTTTTTCTGAGGACAACAGATTCTTGTAGCCTTCATGCTAGAGGTTATTTTGGAGCTGACATATTATTCACACTTCTTGTTGAAGCTGGCCCACTGCATGGAATAGAATTCAAGACTCTTGGGTGAGGTAAAGGAAGCAGAAATAAGCCTGGCTCCACAGCCTTGTGAGATCACTCACTTGGCAGAGGAGTCCTGAGTTCCAGTCTTTTCTTTCAGGGATCACAGGGTCATAAATCAAAGAATGGTTTGGGTTGG
>VZTL01041165.1:6139-17773 GCA_013400535.1 Scopus umbretta
TGGCATTTATTTCCTGGTATTATGTATTTTGCTTGCAATCTTTGAACTTCACTAGTTTGTCACAGATTTTGCCATTATACTGCAATACCCTCTACCTCTGCTCATAAAATGCATTTTTGGTAGACTGGTTTGCTTATTTTCCTAAATGGTGGTGAATAGGGAAATTAAATTAGTTAACATATTCAACTTATTTAGGTCATTTGACTTCAAAAAGAGCCTCAACTATCCTCAGTCAATTGGTTGGGTTAGACAATCATGCAGATGTTACTTTCATCAAGAAATAACACTAGCTAAATGCACAGAGGGTTTTAGTTTTTGTTGGTTGGTTTTTTGGTTTTTTTTTTTTTTTATGCTAGAATTACGGTATCTAAGACACTAGGAATTCATCCAGCTTTAGGGAGATAGCATAACAAATTTCCTACTAAAAGAACCCTGAACTGTAAGTCTGCTGGTGGTCATTGCAGGTTGTTTCATGAACTGTAACCCGATACTGTACAATAATGAGTCCATCTGATTGAAACTTGATGATCCTGAGGGGAAAAAATTGAATGCACTGTATTCTTTAGATCTTATTTCTAACCTTTTGGGTTCCTTGCAGATGATCAGAATTGAAGTATTGTTGCATGTTTTTCAGTATAGCTTCTGTAAATTAATCTCATGTTCAAAACCAAAACACTTGTCCTGGCAAGCCATGCTTCTTAAAATAGCATCTTGGACCTTTTTTGATTATTTCGCCTGGAGTGGGAGCAGAGATGACAAGCACCATATATCTCGAAAACAAATTATTTGTGGAATGTCTGGCACAAAAAATACAAGAAACTAGCTAAAAACATTTTAAAGAAAAACATTTTTTGCAAAATAAAATTTAACAGTACTTCCAAGTGTAAGGAAACAACTGTGACCAGGCCACATTTGCAGCATAAACTTTCCTCCCCTCTAATTTTGGTCCATCTTCCCAAAGTGCGGTGCAAAATGTTGGTAGGTTAAAAATTGTCCTGTGGCCTAAACAGAAAGTGGGATGGAAGAGTACAACAATAAAGGCAGAAAGTAATGCCCCAGGTACTATGAAGAACACCATGAAACTCTTGACAGTAAGACTAAGAACTGGAAACACCGTTTGAAGCAGAGGAAGAACAAGCGAGGAGATATGAAAAAGGTGAGGAATGCAGGTAGAAACTGCTAGTTTCCGTGCCACTGAAATGGATACTTTATTTGGATGCCTACTGTTTTGGTTTTTTGGGGGCAAAAATAAGATGGTTCAAGTCAGGGACTTGGCTTTTTGCGTGCTAAAAGTTAGAAAAGATATATCAAATGTCATTTAGGATCTTCACTTGTCTTAAACCCTATTTTCATTGTTATCTTCTTCCAGAAGATTTCTATGAACTTTGCTGTTTTTTAAACATCTTCAAAATATGTTGAATGGTGCTTTAATTTAAAAAAAATTTGGATGCAGGAATGAATTAATGTAGTGTAATAAATCTAGTTTTGGAAGTTAAGCTTAGAGGGCTGCTGCTCTGTTTTATACCTGCAAGTTGCTATACAACTACTAACCTTTAAAATAATTGTCAAGTTATTTTAATTATCTTCCAGTTATCCTAGGGACAAAGTAATTTCACCATCATGGAGGAAAAAAAAATCACCAGTGGTATTTAATATTTCTGTATTTATGAGGTCTCGTCAGAGTTCATCAGAGATGGGGGTATGAGAAAGAAGAAATTTTTCATTAAAAACACCCCATTGCCATCATCTGCGATATTTACTGATCTAGCTTGGTCTCTGAAAATCGGGTAAAAGCTGAAGACACCATATAAATAAGTTTTTTGTTTTATGGTGTGGGGTGGTTTTTTGTTTGCCTTGTGTTGTTGGTTTTTTGTTTTGGTTTTTTTTTTGTGTGGGGTTTTTTATTCTCTTTAAGTAAATGTTTCCTACGATTTCTAAGTTTTCGTAAAGATGTTATGGAGGTCCAAAAAATCCCATAACTAAGTAGCACTGAATGTTTGCTTTGAAGCTGGAACAGAATGTTTTCTAAAGCTAAACTTATTGAGAATGAAAGAATAGCTGAGGCAATTACATTCTAAAGACCACATACTAAACCCAGACTTTGTCTCAGACAAGGTTAATGTCTGTCTGTTATAAAATGTTATCTTGCTTATTGATTTTAATTGTTTCTGTAGCATGTGAATCCAGAGTGTAATTAGATACCAGTCGCATAATTTTTCCATCATTATTAAAAGGATATGTGTGTATGTATTTGGTAATTCTGTAGTGTTTAATATCCAGATTTCTTGCTGTCACGGGAAGCGTCATGCTTTTGCTTCATAACCAGGCAGTGTATGTTTTCAATGAAATCTTATTTAGGAAAGTACAACATATTCATCCTTGATATTTAAGCAAATTCACATTGCAGAATGATTAATTGCATTCAGCCTTTTCATCCACTTCTAATTTTTCAGAGGACATAATTGGATGCAAATTGGCCAGTGTTAATCATTAGATACCACTAATTAAAAACAGAAGCTGTAGGTAATGGTATGATTATTGGTAGAAATAAATGAAGCAGATCAGGTAATACTTTTCTTCAGGGACTCATGACTTGTGCCTGGGCCTCATTAAATTCCAACATGTGAAGGTGCCCTGCTGGTAGAGGCTGCAGGAGAGATGTATTTATAAATAACTTAAAAGTAACATAGGGCAGTGCCTGAAAAAGGAGGTGGGGAACATTCCTGTGGCTCAAGGACTCAGCAGTTTAATAAATTAGGAACTTTAAAAAAGCAATTTAATTAGGTGGAAACTGGTTTTGCATAACGAAAAGCCAATTGAAAGAGAAACTAAGGACATTTCTTTTCTGACCCTGTTTCTGAAGCATACCAAAATGCCATGATCTGAAAATTCAATTTTTTGAACCCAAGCAACTCGTTTCATACTTTGTCTTTTAAAACTGACTGTAATGTTAGATGACCTGTATACGGAATATGGTGGAGGCTCACTGGAAAAACTGTGATCGTGCAATCAAATCAGTCACAGTGTTTTGTGCATACATTCAGAGGAGGTGATTTCCTCATGCAGAATCTTCTGAGTTAGCTTTTAGATTACTTTTAAAATACACTGACAGCCCATTAAACCTTTCGGTCCAGTGATTTTTTGCATCTTTATCACCAAAGGTTATCAGGATTAAATGTTGGTAATAACTCCCTTTAAGGGATTCATATACTGATAGAAAACACCATTTTAAATAATTCAAAATACTGATACCAGATAGAAGATATCAATAGTAGGTACTGCACACTTGGCAATCTTTTGGACAGAATTAGTGAATTTGGTTTTTGGGGGAGTGAGGAGAGCCTTGAATGACAGCCTCTTCATTTTCACTAGAGTCCTATTCCCCACCAATGTGATATTCATCAGTGATGTAGGCAATGACCAGGAGCTGGGATCCCTGTTTTCTGGGAACACATGGATCACGTGCTGCTTCAGCCCAGCAGCTTTGCTCTGGCACTGCCACTCTGGAGAAGGGAACGGACAAGTATGACCCGACCACGGTCTTGCCCATCTGACGGCTGGAGTGAAGGACCTGCGCAGAGGGCACTGCCCCAGCTCTTTGGAGGCAGAGACTGAGGAAGGAACTCTAGCGACCGGAACAGGGACCCAAGCTTACTGCTGTGCATACTGCAGTTTTACACACATGTACCACATTTAATCACTTTGATAATGGCTGCTATTATATATGCTTAGAATTGCAACTACTACTGTGGTATCGATATATTACCACCACACATCCATAAGCATAAATGATGGCTTCAGCATAAAAAGTTATACTGATAATAGATATTTTAAGTTTGATTGTTACAATTTTAATGGCATAAAGTTTATCATATCTAGCAAGTCTATTATCTACACAAATAGCTTGCTTTTTCAGCACCACATTCTTATGCCTGAAAGAAGTATTTTATATGGTAGGATTCTCCTTAGATCTGAACAAATTGTGGGTTAGTGCCAAGCAGTACCAGAAAATATGTGCAAAAGAGTATAAATGTAAGTAAAGTTTGTAGGACTAGTATGAAATCACAACAGGATATTTTTACACTGCATAGCTGCTGGATTCACAAAATAGAGGCCATCAGAAATACAACTCTGCATAGTACTACATCTGGTCTCAAACCAGTGAGAGAGTTTCACAAGGAAAGGCCAAGCCAAGAAAGCTTGTTTGAGTAGTCTTGCTCCTAACATGTGAAGTTCATCTGAAGTGAATTAAATTCTGCTGAACTGTATGGCTATATGACTTTTTTAAAATATGGCTTGTTATATATGAATGTGAAGCCTAGCGAATACATCATCAAGGTATTTTTAAGAGACAATACTGTCCTCTGAAATAGTCGGTAGAGCAGATAGACTGAAAATTCTACATTTGAATTGCCAATTGTAAATCCAAAGTCTAAACATTCTTCTAAAATGAGACGTGTCTGAAAGGAAAAGAATGTGCTTAGTGGGGCACTAACAGAAAAACTGGAAAGTATATATGTATAGGTTATTGGATGAGTGAGGGAGATGATAGTTGCCTATCACAATATTACAAAGTAAGTACTCTTATTTCATATTAACCTTCCATCTGAATCTATTTCATGGAAAACAAGAAATACAGGGTCATTTATTGGCAGCTGTCTTGAGAATGGTCTGGGAGTTATCATGAATCACAAGTGAGCATGAATCAACAGTATCATGCAAACATTTGGGGGGGCTGTATGTAGGTAAGGTTTTAGCTACATGGGTGTGGTATCCAGTTTTGGCCTGCGCTCTGTGGAAGAGATAGACTGATTAGGGAGGGCTGAGAGGAGGAGAGCAGTAAAAATGATCAGAAGTTGGGGAGACATCACTGGCCTGGAAAGACTAAATGTGTTGGGGTAGGATGAATTCTAGTGAAAAGAAGAGAGAACTGGTGGAGGTCTTTAAGTCTTCAGGTGCTTACAGGGTTATGACAAAGAAATAGTAGATAACCTGTTCTCTAATTTGTGGTGCATATACCAAGTAGTGGATTTGCACTTCACAAGGATGATTAGATGATAGCAAAACCCTTTTTCAAGTGAAGAGTTAAAATAGACTGTTCTCCTGCACTGGAGATCTTTAGGAGCAGGTTGCATCTTTAAGGAATGACATAGATATAACAGAAGCTGTCTTTGGGCAAGGGACTAAATCAGGTCAGCCTGTGACAGCTTGGCCATTGATAGTCCTTATGGCATCAGGAAGTAGCTTGGAAAAATGACCGTACAACATCTTAAGAACCAGATGCACAAATATGCCTCTATGAACTAAGAAGTTAAAAAATGGGGAAGCCAAAAGTCATCAACATTCAGAATTTAATCCATTTTTAATTCAGTTGTCTTGAGAAACAACAGTGGCAACCTGCACAAAAAAATTTAACCCCTCCCATGGATTAGATATCTGTTATTTGATTATTGGAAGTCAATTTTACACTTTAAAAGAACTTTTCTATCAATATATATATTAAATAAACATATAGAGTATATAATTGTAAAAAAGCATGCTAAAATTCCAAGCTCTGTACAGGGGACTAACCAGCACCATCGTGAAAAATATGGCCCTGCTTTACTTGTCTGTTGTGTGTTATTTTAACCATTTATTAATATTTCCTGCTCATTCTGTCTGTATAAATGCAAGTAAGTGTACTGGCACTATGAAATCATTGCTAATACCAGAGGATGCTTAATATTACGAATATATGAGATACAAGATGTTAATTGTTTCACACTACCGTGGTATTTATGTAATACCTCTTTGTACTAAACACATTACAAATTCAGAGCTTTGTGCGGTTGTGGTAGCTTGGGGGCCCATGCCATGGCTGTAGGCTGGGGGCAGTGTAGGGTCAACGGGGTGGTTGCAGTGGGGGTTTCTGTGCGTCAGTGCTCTGCCACCCCAATAAATGCTGATTCTGCTGCCTGGGCTTGCTGCTTCCAGGGGTGTGCGGGAAGGTGTGTTGGAGGGAGAGTGGCACCTTGGTGGTGTGCGCTCTGCCTAGGGGAGAAGCTGGTCACACTGCGTGAGCATATGCAGCCATGAAAGGATGTCTGCCAGAGCTGCCCTTTTAGAAACATGTGCATGCTGTGTTTGATATGTTTGTGCCAAACTGTGTGGGGCACCTTGCTGGCAGATACTTCTGTTTCTCATCCAGAAGTATCCTTGGCAGCTTCTGCTTTGTGTGCTATAGTTGCCATTAGATACTGTGAGTTGAAGAGCTGAAAAATACTCGTTCTACCCAGACTGTGTATGCTGCCTTGTGTCAAAAAACATCTGACCCAGGCACAACCATGATTTCTTTTCCCTGACTGCACACGTAGAAAGAAAATTGACTTCAGCTTTTGCTCTGAGATGAGTTCCAGCAGTCAGGAGTGTGGTGGTAGCCCAGAGAATGGGCCTCTAGCTAGCTTAGCTTCTTCCAGTGGCATTGCAGCAGACCCCAGTGAGGAGAAGGATGCTGGGCCCTTATTCCAGGGTTGCTTGCTCTAAGGGGCTATTCCCCATGTTCAATCATTCAGTGCAGCTCAACATGAAGGACAGTTATGCCAAGTGCCGCTGGCATGGCAGTGTCTATTCTGGGCAGTAATGGTCATACCTTTCAATTTTTTTCACCTTCTCTCAGCACAGAGTGAGTGCTGGTGCAGGTGATGTGCAAATGGCGATTGATTTGATGTTCTTCTTTGCAGGATATTCCACCCAAGTGTCCTTCACCCATATGGCTTTGAGTTCTACTTTGCTCTGCAAATGAGCTAATTATATGTCTGTCAGCCTGCCCTGGGGAATGGACATGTTATAGCAATGCAGAAGATCTGTATAGCATAGTCTGACCATGAGGCCTGCTGGAAGATTGTGCCACAGGGAGAGCACCAAAGTACCAAGAAACAATTAACACACAAAAAAGCAGAAAACTCTGTCCTCTTTATTCCTCCCAGCAAGCCTGACAGTTAAGCCCTGACCATAGGTAGCTTTCTCTGCCTAATCAGTTTTCACTCTAATTTTCATTCCAAGGTAAGGACAATAAGTAAACATGCACGGTTGAAGTGATACTGATCAGTTGTTCAACTTGCAAATTCAGTGCTGTCAATGTGATGTAGTATTTCAGGTTTAAACAAAACTGTTAGCATGTTTTATATTTACGCAGTCAGTGTAACAGCTGTCACTTTGCAGGTGACTGTCTAAAGCTAAACAGGCTAATGAGTCGATCCATCATCATTAGAAATCAATGGAAAGGCTTCCATTGGGTTAGTGAATAGCCTCATCAACTGTCATTTCAGCAGACTTTCTTGACCTGTGCTTTCAGAGTAGCAAAATAATGAACACTGATAGAACTCCTTCAAACATATCTGGACTGAGTGGAATGGGTCCCATTTTACTAAAAATTTACCAGGTAGAGAATGAAGATTCTGGATGCCTTCTGTGAAACTCTGCCAGACCCCATGTACCAAGCTGGGAAATGCTTTTTCTTGCTTCAGTGACATGTACTTCCTTGGACAACTTTTTTTTTTTTTCTTTTAAGTACAGTGCTTAGCATGCAGTTTTTACAGAAATCTTAAAAAAAACAAAAACCAAGAAAACCCCAACCAAAACCAAACAAGTAGTAGCTCCTTATGTTGAGAGATAATCAGAAAGGTGGACAAACACATGTGTTTAGTTTTCCAAGCAGGAACAGGGGTAAATTCCATGCTAACTGTATGAGGAGGTCATAAACCTATTTTATCTGTATTTGCTCTGGGTTATAGCACTGCTGAACACAAGCACTATTGAGTCCTTTTGACTGTCTCCCAGTCCATGTTTCAGATCTCCATTACTTGTATGACATATGACTCCCTCTAATAAAAAAATTAATATGGATTAATTAATACTTATTTTTGTTTTAGGAATTTAGGAATTCTACATTGTTTTTCTGTAACTATAAAGAACTCTATTCTTGGTTTTATGGGTTATGACTAATACTCACTGAAGTTTATTTGCAAGTGGTTTTCTAGAGTGGACTGCCAATTTCATGTCAGCTGTGCAGTAAGGCAGTAGTCTCTTTCTCAAAAGTCAGCAGCTTGTATCATAGAATCATAGAATTAGTAAGGTTGGAAAAGACCTCTGAGATCATCTAGTCCAACCATCAACCCGAAACATGCTCAACATCTTCGAGTTTTTTCTGTATAAAACTGCAGTGGCAATGTGGTGGGATGAAACATTTAATCCTGCTTGGATGTGATGCACGCATTTATGCACCTTGTCATTCTTGCTTAACATCGATGAAGGTGTGTTACATTTGGCAGTATCATAAAGGGCCTACCTTGTCTTATTATGACCTAAAAGTTGATGGATGTCGTTCAGTGGCAGGCCTGATTGAATTCTTCATGCACTGGGCAGAGGCTTTATTTTAATTTTGTGAATTATTAGAGGAAGAATCTAGTTTCCTTACTGCTTCAATCAAACAATTTCACCCTTGTTCAGCAACAAGAAGGGAGAGAAAGATGGTGCTAGTGTCTTATGCCGAAGATAATTTTTTTCCTTCTTCCTCCTCCCGCTTCCATCAGCACTCACCTTTATCACAAACTGCACTGAAAGACTTTTTCTGGCATTGAAAGGGCTGAGGTCAAGAGAAACCGCAGGAGCAAAAGAGCTGTGGAAAAGCACTAAAGCCCTGAAGTGACCAGAAGCTGGGATCCTGGTGCGTGAATCGTGCAGGTCCTGCTTTTGGCTGGCTCTCTGTGTTATTCCTCTCTCCACCTAAACCAAGGAGAAGGGAAAAAGAAGGGAGGATGGTTCTTTCACCCCCAAATTCTTGCCTTTAACATATTTGTAGTTGTATATCAGGACTGGTACTAATGTAAATATTGTTGGAGTTAAACCTGAAAAGGTATATTAAAAGAGGAAAATATATGGGGGAACAGAATGGAATTATCAAAATATGCCTTCTAGAAAATGTGCCTATCATGCCAATGTTAGGAGTCCACCAAATAACTTGAACTGACTCAAAATGAGAGATTACAGATGATTAAGTTAAAATCGTATTAAGTGTAGAGGCCTGGATATTTTGATTTTTTTTTTTTTTCAAATAATAATCTCAATATTACACAATCTATAGCCCTTCCAATTTTGTGAAAATGTCATCCTTTTGAAGTGCAAATAGTGGTGATTGCTTTGCTTTATCCATAGTAATTAAAAGAGGGCTTCTTTGCCCTGTTGCATGTACATCCTCTGTTTTATCTTGCAGCGAATCTGTTTTACTGGAATAGCCTTGTAATTGGGAATCTGTTCTTATCTCTACCCCATGCCCTTCTTCTTTTTTGAAGACTGAAATATTTAATGTTTGAGGTTGTCTCAGTGCATTGAAGTTTGTATCTATGGATAAACATGAGCCTGAATTTTCCAGCTTTAAAAAAGTAGCTTTTTGAACTACACTAAGCACTTGTAACATTAAATTTACATCATTATTAAATACTAAATATATGCAGTCTTAATCAGCAAAAAGTGGGGTACCCCAGGTGTCCTGTTCTGATTGCCGGTAAATTGCTGTTTAAGCTCCTGTAGATTTCATACTTTAGACAGATACAATGCCAAGTGAAATATTTTATGCCATTTTTAAGTATATTTATTTCTTTTTCTTTTCTTTTTTTTTTTTTTTTAGACAAAGCTTCCTTTCTTTTATATGTCAACAAAATTAAGTTAGCTGCATCTAATTTCAGACATAAGACAGCATGGCCTATTTTCCATACAAATTTAATCGAGTGTAGTGTGCATTATCCATGACTCAGAATAGCATAACAAAAAAGCCATCAAAGGTTTCCATTATGAATAAAATAACTGCTAGATAAGATAAATATTCAAGACAGATGATAGCGGAAATTAAAATTTTATAATTGGCCTTTTACAATTAAATTCTAAACCGAAAAATAGTTTCCTCCAGTTCCATCTATTTTTCATAAACACCATTTGTCACATCTTAGTGTAACTTGAAGAGAGGGAAATGCATTAAATGGATGGTTTTTTTAAAGGATTATTATGATGCAAATTGCAGCCTGTAATGTGGGGTGCATAATACTGCTAAGAAAGAAGTTCATTAGAGGAAGAGCGGACAGCTCAGTGGACTGCAGATGGGAGAAAGCGCCTTTTACTTATTTTTCATTTTTGGGATGGGATCTGATAATAGTGCAAGGCTAGTTGTAAACTGGTTATGTGTTTATGTTCTCATTTATTTTCAAGTGAGGACAAAAGTCACCATCACCGCTATAGTGATTTTTTTTCTCACTGATACAAATGATCACCACTGAGGATCTGGAGTGCTGCCTCCTGTCAATTCATTCAACTTCTTAGTGATAGCAAACTCTTCTCCTGAATCCTTTCTTGTAGGGAGCATAGGTTAATTAGTAATGCCAAATAAACATTACATGACATGTCCTGTGTAGTCAGGAAGTCCCTTTGCTGTTTGAATGTTTAAAAAGGAAAAAAGCAGGGAAATGAGCTTCCCAGCTCAGCTCAGGTTCAAAGAGAAATACCAGTGAGTGCATGAATCCTAAAGCAATGACGCTATGTTCTGTTTAGCTGGCTGTTTGCTATTGCATTTTTTAGGGCTCAATCTCTTTCCTCCTTCTTAGGTCCTGCGTGCACCCAGAGCACAAATGATGGTTTCTAATGACCTTCTGTAGGTTTGTGCTTTGCAGTGGTAATTTTAGGGTTGAGTAAATCATGGGCATGAAACAATCCTTGGGGGAAATGTGAGTGGAAAAATAATTGGTACCAAAAGCAGTATATGAAGAGGCACTTCTCACATTTGAAATGGAAGCAGTCTTTTAGAGAAAGGGGGACGTGAAGAGCAGGAGGGATGCACACTGGAAAGGAATACGAGGAGTCAGGGCTGGGGCAGGGGGTATTTTAGGAGAAAAGTGAAGTTTCCCCATTCTGATCTAGTAGAAAATGATAGAAGAAGACTAGGTTACTAGGTAACGCTGTACTGTGGACAAGAGATGCAGAAATACTTGGTCCAGTGGCAGAGCCATGAAACTCTCTTGCTTTACAATTTTCTAGAAAACCTTAAATTTTTGGTTTTGCATAAGAGATTTTCTATCTCCACCTCATCCAATACCCTCATCTTTCTCAGATGTGGACAAGCTGGAAATATGGAGTATGTATCAGAAAACACTGATCATTAAAAAAAAAAAAAAATTACATCTGCTGTTTAATGGAGTGAGATAAGATAGTAAATACTGAATAAATAAATAAAAAAAACCCCATGTTCATTGTATCTGGGAGTGAGACACACTAAAGAAGCTGTCTGAATTGTGATGTTCTCTTTGCATATTATTTTGGCTACATTTTCTGGAGAGTGTAGGTGCTTTAATGCAAAGATAAATGAAAACAGAGAGTCTTAAATTCTTTTAGCAGGCGAGGGGAACTTGTAATGTAACTTACTCTGATTGCAGTGGTGATATTGTTTTTCTTAGCAGCAACTCTTGCATAATTTATTGTTCCAAGTTTCACCTATTTAATTTGAGATAGGGGACACTAAAATAATGAAAATAGTTTCCTGGTGGCCGATGTTTCTTTTTCAGAAAGAAGCTGCACTTTTTAGTGATATGAAAAAAAAAAAAAAAAAAAAAA
>VZTL01041177.1:6442-17148 GCA_013400535.1 Scopus umbretta
CCACCCCCCAAAAAAAAAAAAAAAAAAAAAAAAACCACATACCTAAAAAGTTGTGCTATATAAAAAAAAAGCCACATACCATTTATCTAGTCAGTTCATCCATTCTGTCTCAAGGTTTCTGAAAAGGATCTCACAGGTTTATTACATTTGTGAGATGGCTAAGTGTCACCTACCTAAGATAGTTTCACTTGTTTTAATTGCTTGTTAGTTAAGCCAATCTGCCTTCAGCTGCAAGAAGATTTTTATTGTAATTAAGATAGGCATGATTACTTAATGCCAAAAAAATATATATTATTACCCTACCACCTTCATTTACAGAATGTGTTATCTCCACAGTTATAATAAACCAGAGAGATTTGATCATAATTAATCTAATAAGGTTATTCATAGACAAGGGCCCAGTTGAGATCTGATTAAAGTAGTCTAAAATCCTTGGGCCAAATTAAAATAGCTTGTAAAGTATCAATTGAGTTAACACAGTTTTTATTTTTCTCCCTGCCCTCCACTGTTTTTTGTACCCCAACATACTACTTTTAAAATTAATTTTATCTTGTTTTTCCTTCTCCAAAAGACAAAATATCATTTAATAATATGTTTACATACCATAGCACTAAAGATAGACTTTTGCAAAATGTCTGGGAACCGACTATAATTTTTGGATAGCCATTATTAAGTGAGCGTAGACTACAAATCTTTGCACATTGAATTCTCAGTTGACGCTTACTCTGTATCCCACTGAAATTGAGGGGGGGTGTATTTGTGAGTCAGTCATGATGAAGCTTGGCCCCAAAGAGGTAAAGAATAAGGATTAAATCCTGATCTCACTGAAGTTAATTACAAGGCTCTTCTTCACTTCAGTTGGTTCAAGATTTCACCCTTGGTCATATGGCAGAATTTTAGCCTCTGTTTGAGGAGAAAATGAATTAACTGTCACATGCCAGACAGATGAACATAAAGCAAATTAATCTGTAACCAGAAAACAAGCCACGGGGAACATCACCATCACACACAGCTCCATACATCACGAGACCTTATGTTCAGTATGAAAGGTATGAAGGTGCCTCTTTCTCCTTCCAGTTCCATAGTCTAGAAGCCTCTTTCAAACCAGCTTCAGGACACATCTCTTCTGCCAACTCCCTTTCCATGAAGGAAGTCCAACTGCAACATCTCCCTGATTCTTGATTAATTAGTAGGCTATCCTGGACACTTATGATATGTATTACATGTAGAAGTGGGCTCTGGCATGGGTCCAACCCAAAGTGTAGGAAGCTGAGTGAAAAATTCTCACCAGTAATAAAAACAGTTAGGGTAATGGAGCTTTTCATAAAAAGAAAACATTTCATTTACACTTTACATTTTTCTTCAAAACAGATGGATATTTTGAATGTGAATAAATACTAGAATGGGTTGAAAAATGAGCATATCTTACTAAGAAACTTCTAAAAAAATTATGCACTATTCGAACTTTGAAAAAATTAAGTCAAAGATTTGGCAGTCCTCCTTGGATGACATTGCAAAATGATTTTAAAGAGCTAACTCACATATCTCTAAATAGTCCATCCCGGAATAATATAAATCAGGAACTGTTTTCAATACCGTTAGCAAAGGTGAAAATCACACTCAACCTGTATGCCACTCTGGTAAGGCAATAAACTTCTAAGAGTAGGGTGAATGCCACAGAATTAACTCTTATTTATGGGCCTTCTAAAAGTGAAGACTAGAGTTGGACAACTGACCGTAAAGTGTCAGTGTAATCTATTAATCAGCAGCATGTGGCAAAGCTGTGGAGCAGGCAGTGCTCTGCGAGGCTTTATTTTGCTTTGTTTTCATATGTCTTTTTACTCTTTCCTTTCCACATGCATCAAAACTTGATCTATACTAAGCATTATTTAAATAGAACAAATTCTGCTCTCTCTCTGCTGTCCTTAACATTCCTGCAAACTAAGGAAAATAAATGTGGAACCAGGGAGATTATTATGACAACTCCCACACTCCATTAAATTCTCTCAGGAAAATATAAAGTGTGATGAGACAAATGGACTGAAGAAAATGGTCTAAAACCAGAAAGTGACTAAGAGTAAATGGTACAGCAAATAGGCAGCCTGTGAAACCCATCAGCATTTACGGGACAGCCCACTCCACACAGGACGGAGGGAAAGGTGTGCAGTTACCCATTGCTGAGTCACCAGATGCTTCAGCCCCTCGCACACCACACGGACAGTGAGAGTGGAAAGCAAGATGAACTTTGGCCAGCAGAAACCTGCCTGCCCACACCATGGCCGTTGCTGTTTGGCGGTGGGTCTCGACCTTGGAGCAGGCTGGGAGCAAGACCCAGCTCTATCCCTTTATCCTTGCTGAGACCTCCCGGTCTCTGGAGGATCCTCCACCAAGCAATTGTGGACACCAGCTCCTTTGCACCTCTCAGGCAACACAAAGGGATCAAAAGTGGGACAGGAAATCTGGCTGTGGGGCTCTTGTTCACGCTTAATGTGTCTTTTTTTCTTTTTCTTTCTTTGTTTTTTCTTTTCTCTTTGGGTTTGTTTTTTTCTTTTTTTGAACAATGACAGGATTTTTAGGACTAGAGACACATCCAAATAGTGTCAGAAAAAGGAAAGGTTTTGATTACAGTTGGTTATCTGGCACTATCTATTTAGAAATGTCTGAACAAATAACTCCAATGTCAGATGCTGTAGTTCTGGCAGAGTAAAGAAATACGATTAGATCTGGCTGCCCAGATGTCCCAACACTGAGAATAATATTTTTAAGCACGAACTCATGTACTGCTGCTGTCATGTACTTCAATAGACTTATTTTGTTCTCATGGGCTATAAATTGTAATAAAATTGAACCAGATTAATGGTTATAACCGGCCTCTCTTCTGTCAAACATTATTTCAATAGAAAATAAGGGTCCTTATGGGTACAGACCTGAGTTCCTCTTCCCTGTGCTAACCTGCAGGCACTGGTCAATGTACCCCTGCAGAACTGTCCAGAAATAAGAGCTCCTAGTTTCTAGTTCTTTCCACTTCTTTGATGGCACATTTCCTACTGCTAGATGGTGTTTTCTACTCATATTTATAAAAATATACTTTTATGTAGAAATATATTTTATATATAAATATACAAACCTATAAATTTCTTCATATTGTCATTTTCAATTATTTTCACCTGCTTTCATTCCTTTTCATTTTTAGGACCACTGAGTTGGCAACAGCTCCTATCATATAGTTTTGGCTCTTTTCCAGTTATTTTTGTGCAGGTAGTTTGATTCAGGAGAAGCTCTGTGCACTGGTTATGTTGGTGGTGTCAGGTTTATGAATTTCTCACTTCTATTTAAAAAAGCAAGTGCTTGAACATAGGTGACAAGTAGATCATTTCCTTTTTTATGATTCAAAGAAGATAGCTTTACTGAAAAAGTACTTGAGGATATCTGTTTTTTCGAATGTTTATCTATACTTTTTATTCACTAAAAACAGAGGCAAGCTCAAGACACAGAAGCAGGGCGTCTCATTTTTGCCTAAATTTTGTGCTATTTCGACCTGAGTTTCAGCTTTTTATGCCCATCAGAAAAGAACATCGAGAAAGCAGTTTTGACAGTAGGTGAGTGAAGCTTTCCAGTAAAAAGTTTCAGCCAGATTACTTTTCCCTGAAATGAATATGCAAAAGGCTGCTTTTGCTTTCTCTTTACGGGAGTTCACGGGAGTCTCATTATTTGAACAGAGGTTTATGTAATTGTACCCACTCACATGATTTCAAAAACTGTTTTTTGTCTGAATGTATGAAAAAGAAGAAAATAAATATTTTAATCTTTTTTTTCCTTAATGTCTAGCAAGAAAGTTCAATTACAGCCTCTCTACTTATAAAAATCATACAAAGGCTTCAAGTCTCAGCATGTTCCAGCAGTAAAGTGCAAACAATCTTGTGGTTACAAAGGCTACTTTGCTGAACCTCATTCCTTCTTCTCTCTCTCCCACCAGCTGAATAAATGAGAGACATATTTAGCAGCTTTAGTAGAAACTATTTTCTCATGCTCCCACTAACAAATCAGGGCAAGAAATGACAGTAAGTCACAGGGTAGGAGCAAACTACGCAGAGAAAGAAGTAAATCAAAATCGATAAGGGAGGACAAAACAAATAGGGGGGGAAAAAGTCAAGCCCAAACCCTAAATTCAGGCAGCAGATGAAATCTGAGCAGCACATATGGAGCAGACAAGATGGTAGAACATCAAAAAAATTAATGCATTACAATCTCTTTCAATCAGATTATTTTTATTCCTAATCATATTAGAGGAACAGAAAGTAATGGCAATAATACATTTGTTTTAATTAGCTTTTTTCCCATTATTCCTGACTGTTCATCCAGTACATGGTAACACAGCGTAGAGAGAAAACTACAAAAAAAAGCAGCCACAAAACTCTAAGCCAGGCTTGGGGCAACTGACTTGGTTAGGAAAAATCACTTGTCATGAACAAAAGTTACTAAAATCTCACAGTAGAGTGCTGTATTTCTTCTGTGTTTTGGTTCAGGTTCATATCTAAGCAACACTAAACTTTTGCAAAGCACCTCCCAGGTGCAGTCTGTGCCAGCGGCATCTCGCAGCTTCAGGAGGGTGACTGGTGTCTTCCCCATCCAGCAAAGCTCCCAAGTCCTGTGGCAACTGCTTCAGGGAGGGCAGTTTCTGGAAGTCATTGGTTAACTTCCTATCAAACAGCTTTACACATTTGCAAGAATACAAAGTTAGTCAAAACTAACATCACCCCACGACAGCCCCCAGCAACTGCTATCCAGATGGATGCTGCTCTGCTGTGTGGCCCAAGGAGCCTCTCCAGCCCCTCCCCAGCAGCAGATTGCTTTCTGGTACTTGCTCTGTCTGATGGCCAGGAAGAAAATGACATCTAGCATGTTTTGAATTAGAATGACTAAAGATTTTCCCCAAAACTGTGCATTTAAATATATACAGGTCTCGTCCAAAAATGACACAATTCAGGTTTGATTTCTATGACCTTTACCACAGGCAATAAACTTCAGACAGAAGACAGGGTGAGGTAGACTGTCCTAATTGCTCCACATACCCACAATTAATCTGTAGCCTCACTACCTGGTTTTAATTTGCAGCAGAAGCTACCTCACCACATCAAAGATAGTGAATCACCTCTCCACTAATCAAAATTTGAAGAGCTACTACCAATAGTAATTAGAGAGCTAAGGCCAATCATTATGCAATTCAGCATTAATTAAACAATATTATAACAGTTTTCATTCATCTTGCTGAGTGCACCACGAATTTAGCCAGAATGGATCTCATACATTTTAACTACTTTTCCAGAAATCTTTTGCTCCATGTAATTAAACCCCCTCAGTAACTACAAAATTCAACTCCCCTTCATTGTTATAAGATGAAGAACAGTGAACATTCATACTCATTTGGATGATGCCCGCTTTTAATAATGATTGGGAACAAACGAACTTGGTTCAGCTTTGTGCTTTTCAGCAATGACATAGGTACTTAAAGAAAAGGTGGCATAACAGACAATATATAGAGATACTATAAATCAGTGTAGGTCCATTGATTACAGACAGTTTGGGATTAAGGAGACTATTTCTTAAAAGCAGATGTGCCAGTACTGCTCTTCAGTGACCCTTTCCACTCTATAGCATTTAAACAGGGCCCTATTTTAAACTTAGGTCGGTCTGTCTGTAGTTGGAAAAAACAGTGGTAAACCGGCGTCCAGCAGTTCTTCATATTCTTATAGAATCATAGAATCATTAAGGTCGGAAAAGACCTCTTGATCATCTAGTCCAACCGTCAAAACAGGTTGAAACAGATTTATGAAACAGGTTTGGAAAAGAGAGAAAGACCAAATCCTCAGCTTCAATGAACTGACCAAAGTCCACCTTGGGACACAGAACCAAGTCACAACATCTTAAAATCTGTCTCTGGAGATGTAAATATGCATAAGGCTAAGATAAAAATCCCATCAAACATTTGAAAAGATGTAACAAAAAATCTTGATTCTGAAAACAACCAGCATACTAAAGATAGGAAAGAACTTAACATGATAAAATGAGCTCTTATTTGATCTTTGTTTGCAACAAAAAATCAGCATATAATTTGGCAAAAAGTGTTATTATAACTCTGTCTACATGGGACCAAGCCTGAGCCAATGGGGATAGTGCAAACCAAGAGCGAGACAACAGACTGATTTTATGTAGGGATGCTCATTCCTTCAGGTATCCACAAGGTACTACT
Source organism: Scopus umbretta (assembly GCA_013400535.1). Classification (NCBI taxonomy): domain Eukaryota; kingdom Metazoa; phylum Chordata; class Aves; order Pelecaniformes; family Scopidae; genus Scopus; species Scopus umbretta. Next base: position 12,693 of record VZTL01041177.1, read on the forward strand.
CCATAAGTGCCATACAGGCTAGTGGGGTAAGGGATTCTTCTGAGATGAAAGAAGTCAAAAGCAAACCCCATAGGATTTCCACCTGGAACATCTTCATGCATGGCATCCTGATTAGCTGAACAAGCAGAGTACACCACAAATAACTAGCCAGCTCAGGCAAAACAGCTGTGTGATTAACACGCAAGGACTTCAGGAGACCACAAAAGCTGTGTTTCAGACACAAGTTAAGCTCAGTTTGGACCCAAGACTCCTTTAATAATGCATCAATTAAACCTCTCAAATGCTTAGCTATAGTTGCAGCTATTAAAATGATAAAAGTTTAGCTGTAAGTGTCCATGTTCTGCACAGTCTCTTCTTTTTTCAAGGCATACTTCATATGCCTTAGAAGATGGGCATAGATGATATGCATCAGGGCTCCGGGGTGGCTGGGACTGACACACACCAGTGCTAAAAGGAAGCTTTGCAATAACAGGATACAGAGGGACAAGATGTAATGAAATGTGAGCTTCCAAGTCAACCTACATGTCATGGTTTGTTTCCTAAGGACAGAAGAAAACAATGACACTGCTCAGCTTCAAATCAAAATATTTTATTGGCATGACATGCTGTACAAACACTGTCAGTGTGTAAAAAAGCAGAAACCTTGGGTAACTGTCAGCAATAAATACAACACATCGTGCATCTGCCCAAGATAGCACTTCACAGTCTGTTTGGGGTTTTATCCCCTGTGTCCATTTGTCATTATTGTCCATTTCTGAGTTGGTGGCAGGTTGTTACATAGCATGATGCTATCCCTGCCGTCTCTTTCCTTTCTCCTAGGGTTATGAACAGTTTTTCCTCATCGTTTTTTAATGGAAAGTCTTTTATCATTCCTGGTAATGTAAGCAAATATCTTCCTAACACTGTCTTGTAGTATTCATACTGGAACAGTAAGTGCCTTTTATCCAGTGTTGCCTTTTTCAGCACATGGGCTGTACAACCTCCCTTGTTCCAGTTCTCCTTTACAGTAAATGAGTCTGGATTTAATTAGGATCTACCTTAGTTTTGCTTTCTGACTGTAATCAACAGTCATAAATAATGTCAGCATTTCTCTACACTGTCTCTGATCTGTACTTCTAGGTTTCTTGCATACTGTCCCAAATGGTTAAATATGTTAGAGGAGATTGATGTTTATAAGACTGCAAGAAAGATGCAGTTGGATCCTTTATTAGAAGCTTTGTGTCATTTTTGCTCATTAAGTAGCAAGGTGATTTTGTTCTAGTGTCCTAGACTGTAAAGCAATAAAAGATTGACGTGTTAATCTAATCCAACCTCCAGTACACTATCCTGAACAAGATAGTGGCCTTCAACCACATTTTTTTAACTTATTTGTACAATAAACAACTTTCCAATATACACAACATATTTAACTTTTATATGCTTTGGTGCCAGATTGCCAGATGAAGTACTTACTTAGGCTGGAAGCTGAAGTGTCATAAACAGCACTGGTACATTAGGACCCTTAACCCAGTAGTTATCTTCTTGTCCACAAGATTACACAATACTCAACTTCTTGTCTGCATCCATCACAAACATGAATCAACAGCAGTGGTATTCATGCCCAAAGCATAAGGTTACATTTTTGATGTCTAGCTAGCTAGAATACCAGAGTGGACATATAAAAGCAAACAGTAGCATATATTTACATTTTGTCCTGCTCACAGTCACTGAGCTACGTCTCGCAAACTTCTGAAAATGCTCTGGGAGATCAGAAACCTGTCCAAGGCTACACAACAAATAAACTTGGAGACATGTGATACTTGGCTCTGCTACATCGCCTGTCCCCATGGAGAGGTATATACAGATACATATGGATATTCCCCACAATTTTCAAAATGACTGTCTGGTAGACACCTATATTTCTGAGTGCCAAAAGGATTCTTGTTTTCTGGGAAGAGCTGAGCGCTTCTTTCTCTACAGTCATGGTATGTGATTGCAGTCAGCAGGGAACTCTCATCCCCTTCTCCATTGAGCTCGTCTAATAAAAAGTTACTCTGAATTTTGTGCCCTTTCAGGCCTGATGTGATGATGAAAGAATGCACATTAAAAATTAAAAAACAATGGAAACCATTGCAAAGTTACACCTTAGTTTGCTAAACAAAAATTTTTTTAATCTTCATTCAAAGTGGGGGAGAGAAAAACTGAAGGGAAGGCTTAAATACAAAAAAATTTGAACTGCATGGATCAACATTTGTTATTTAAGTACATTTTTCAAAATAACTCATCCTCCACAATAACTATCAGAGGAGCTAACCCTGATTTCACAAGACCCCATATGTTTTTTGCATTCTTTTTGTGTGTATGTTTTATTTCTTGCATCAATGAGTCATAAGATGCAGTCAAGGAATTAATTTGAAGCTTGAAAGCTAAAAGGAAAAGAAGCCGATATGTGTAGTTCTGTAGCCTCAGATTCTTGTCTCTAACTACATAACATATTTTCTTTCCACAGGAGGTAGTTATGACAAATTAGAAGTCTGAAAATTTTCTGATGGTGTAAAGGCTCCAGCTGTCACTAGGGAGATAGTGATCAGATTTCATAGCTGCATGGTCCCATGGCACCACTAAGAGTTCCATATGGTCATCCAAATGTTTCAACTAAACCCACTAAAAAAATTCCACCATGGCTCTTTCTTTTAGAAAAATAAAACTCTTCTTTGTAGGAATTTTTCATAAAGTGCCACCAATAAAGAAAACTTTCTTGATTCGGTTGTCTGAAAAGAAAATCATTGTTAGAGTCATTCTCTTTCTTTTGGGCTCAAGGGGATAGAAATAGCAGCAGTACAGGACATGTGCCTGAGCTTTAACTTTTTAATCTAGCACAACTTACATAACATGAAGTAGGCCGGTAAGTGGACATGTAATGAATAATTAAGGTGTGTATATGTACATGGTGATAAACAGTAATTTCTTCAAACCACTTCGCTTTTGGTATAAAACCACCTCTGTTAAATTGTTAATGCTATTACTGTGGACAGAGTCTCTTTCATTCATGTCAAAGATGTCAGCATAAGCCTCTCACAATAACAAATGACAAATGCATAATTTATTGATTCTTAAATGGCTATGTCCTTGGATGTATTTCTTATAACTAATTTGCTTGGAGACACATCTGGCTCCTGAAGATAGCATCTGTTTTAAAGAAGGTCAGTGCTATATTTTGAAGTTAAAGGCAGAAGAACATAATCTTTTATCTGCTGTGCCTCTCTGCTCTTTTAACCTACAAATTCAGTTCTCACTCAATTCTGTCTACTCTTTTTTATATCAAGCCAAAATTTGAGCAATCTGTGGTGCAGTTCTGAAAGTGTACACACACACTGCACTAACAATCAAAGGAGAGAATATATAGGCTTCAAGTGACTGTGTACTGTATGAACTGAACTATTTAAAAAAGGAATTAAATCCAATTGTGGTGATATCATTTTTCATTAATACTTCTATTCTACAAAGATTACTCAATCTATTTCAATAAATGGTGCTTGCTTGCCCAGAGTTTGTTTTATTCCTATGTACTGCTTATGAATGTGAGTCTAAGATCTTCTTGCATAAAATCTGCAAACACTGAACACTGCAATGTTTATTCTGCTATTAGGCCATGAACCATGACTTTTCCCCCCATTATTCTTGTACATACAAAGCCTGATCCTGCACATCTTTGTTATTTCTGCATGATATTTATGCATATATATACTCCATGTGACTTCAAGAAATGTATCTTAGTTATTTCATCAAGTTTTCACTGAATTTTAGCAGTATTTATTTTTACCCACTTTGTGGCTGGAACAATAAAATACAAACAAATGCTTAAAACCAGCCTGAAGTTTATATTTAAATAAGCAGACACAAGTACAAATGATTTAGAAACTGTCATTTTAACCCTGTGATGAACAGCTAGGCACCTTTTGCTTTTATATTTCACCTTGCACCATACAGAAAATGTTTAATTATTTGAGGATTAATGGAGGTAGTTTATAATTAAGCTGAAGTATGAACTGATGTCATCATCTCAGTATGATGATATACATTTTTATGCCAAAGCACCTGTTGTTTTGGAAGGAAGCAGCTGATATCATTATCTACCCAGCCAGATAGCCTAGTTTCCTGCTGCTTAAAAAATTATCCTAAGGGTTACCTAAGTTGGGGTAATACAGCGTTTACTTTTTCATGCCCAGGATAGGAGAGAATGCATAAAATGACTTTATTCTCAGTGAAAGGTGGAGGGGGGACGGGGCAGCATGATGTTAAAACAGTTAATATTTATTGGTGTGGAATACAAACCTTGCAGTTTTTTTCATGCATGAATATACATGCATAATGAAATATAATAGATGTGTAAGTAAATATCTGATTGGACAAGAGTCCTTTATATAGCACAAAGGAGCACATCCTCTGCTTTGCTGTGGACATTTTTCACCATGTG